>ML799699.1:0-19620 GCA_009831015.1 Picea engelmannii | reverse complement strand
CGGGTAAATGGTATGTTTTTGTGCTCAATACCATTACTTGTAATACCTCCCTAGCTAGGAGGGAGTGTTGATATTATGGTAGCTGCGGGAGGTATTTCCCTCCATGTGTGAACCTGACGAGAATAGAAGACTCTGGAAAGCAAGAGAAAACCCTAATGAGTTGGCTAATAACCCTAGAAGTCTTGTTGGTTCAAGAAGATAATTTATACTAGGTTATTAGCCTCCAAGAGAGGAAGTCGGCCAGAAATAATAATAATATATTGAACAGACACATATCCAGAAGGAGAAGTTGGCCCCAGCAAATCTGGCAGAACCAGTATAAATACAGGGCACCAGTTCTCATTTGACACATCTCATAACTACAGTTCCTAGTTGGTGCGCATTGTAGTTCCCAGTTGGTGCGCACTATAGTTCCCAGTTTGGTGCGCACATGTGGAGGAGGGTTGCAGGTGCAGCTGCAACAACAACTAGTTTTCAGTATTGGCTTAGACTATCTCTTGCCTAGGGTTTGGACTATCTGACCAACTATTGTTGTGCTATCCTTGGAGGAAGATGTGCTATACCTTGTTTGGCTGTCTAGCCTAGGGTTTGCTTCCGGAGTAATTCTCAGTCAAGGTTAAGGTGCTCGGAGGGTGGCTTCGGCCTATGGTTGGGTGACGAGGGTATCGTCAATGGTAAAACAAGCACACAATCTTCTATATTCTAACATTATTATAACATTTGTATCCTTTATTTTTTGTAGCATAACCTAAGAAGATACCTTCATCAACCCTGTCATCATATTTGCCAATATTTTCATCATTATTCTTGATGTAACATTTACTCCCAAAGACTTTAAAATGCTTGATTGAAGCAGGCTTCCAAACCATAGTTCATAAGGAGTCTTGTCACTGTGTGGCCAGAGATGATATTGGCTAAGGATATGAACAACTGTATGGATTGCTTCCACCCAATATGTCTGAGCAATATTCCTTTCGTTCATCATTGATCTTTCCATCTGCTGAACTGATCAATTCTACCTCTCAACTACTCCATTTTTTTGTGGAGTCCTTGGAATAGTGTATTCTCGTTTGATTCCATGTTTATCACATAACTCTTTGAAGTTCCAAGAAATGAACTCTCCTCCTTTATCAGACCTTACTGCCTTCAATTTTTTTTTTTTTTCTGTTTGATTCTCAGTCAGAGCCTTAAACACTTTGAATTTTTCAAATGCTTCATATTTTTCCTTCAAAAAGGCAACCCATGTTAGTCTACAATAATCATCAATAATCAACATAAGATAGTTTTCTTTTCCTGTACCTTCTTTTCTTGATGGTCCACATAAATCCATATGTACTAACTGGAGAGGTTTTTCCGTTGAAGGAAAGTTTTTAGATTTGAACTGTGTCCGAGTAAGCTTTCCCATCTGGCAAGGTTTACAAACAGAGTCATATGGCTTTGATATTTTTGGAAGATCTTTTACTGCCCCATTGTTTCTAAGATTGATTATATGATCAAAATTTAGGTGTCCAAGTCTCCTATGCCATAGCCAATTTTCACCATACTTTCTTAATTGACATTCTTCTTTTTCTTCTTTTAACTCATAGACATTGTTTTCTGTTCTTATCCCTTTTGCAACCAACTGTCCTGAATTCACAGAATTTATTTTACAATATTTAGAAGTAAAAATAACTTCACATCCTCTGTCACAAACTTGACTGACACTTAGTAGGTTATGTTTCAGACCATCTACAAACAACACATCTTGAGCTTTTCCTTTTCCATTACTCAGACTTACTATTCCTTTACCTTTTATTTTTCCTGGTGCATCATTTCCAAAAGTTACATTCCATGATTTGCTTTCACTTAGAGTTAGAAACTTACTTTTGTCTCCAGACATATGTTTGGAACATCCATTGTCAATATACCAGGGATTCTTTTATCTTTGGGCTAATAACACTAGTCTACACTTGTGATCTTCTTGCTTCTTCCAAACCTTGAAATTTTCAGCAGTGGGATTCAAATATGGCTTATAATTCCTTAAGCGACAATCTACAGCTTTGTGTCCATAGTTATGGCAGACATAACATTCTGGTTCACTGAATAACAGATCATAACGATTGTTATGCTCATACCTGTTGTTATGTTTCACCTACGTCCTTTTCCCAGCCATCCCATGATTTATAGTCTGTGGTTTTTTGTTTCTTGGTTGTCTCGATCTTTGTTGTGGCAGATAATTATCCCTTGAGTATCTTGATTGCTCATATCTAAATCTTAAATAACAAGTTATATCTTTGTGACCAAAGTTAGAACAAAAAAAATAATATCCATAGAAAAATCCTTTGTACCTGGAAAAAGATTGTCTTCTTTGAGCGGGTCAATTTCTTCCATGATGATAATTTCTTTGATCTACAGATTCGGTTCTGGTACTTTTTCTTTCATTCCTTCTTGGTGGCTGATTTTCTTTCTTTGTTTCTGCAGAGTGGTTGTTGTCAATGATTGTAGATTTGACAAACTTGATGGATTATGTATTACTTGGATGATCACTACTTGATCCTTCTTCATAGTCCAAGCCAGCTTTCAACTTTGGATTCCTTTGTTGATTTAGAATGGAGGTTAATCCTTCTGATGCTTTAATACTTGACAGATTTTGGTGATACAATGTATTAAACTTCTCCATCTCTTTTCTGGTTTTTACTATCTCTTTTTCTAAGGCTTCAGATCTCACTTTCTTCTCTAATAGTTGTTGTTTCAAAATGTCCTCTATTTTATTTTCCTCTTCTAACTCCAATTTTAGCAAGGCAAAATATTCATCAGGTTTTTTACCATTCATTTTAAACTGTATCAACAACTGTTTTTGTTTTCTCTTCTTAAATCTGAGTCTGTCAATTTCTTCCAAAGCACTGATTAATTCATCTTCCATATCCACCACAGCTTCCTCGTCATCCATGTCACCTCACGTGTGTTCATCATCAATATATCCCATATCCATAAGCATAAAATCATTCACTTTGTCTTCGCAGGATGAATCACTATCTATGTATTCTGAGGAGTCGTCATTGTTTGCACACAAACTTTTATTTTTACCATATTTTTTAAATTTGTATTTCTTTTCATCATCAGAGTTCTGGTCCCTTTTCTAGTGAGGACACTTAGATGCAAAATGACCTATTTTACCACAATTAAATCATTTGAAGGGAAACTTGCCTTGGTATTTGCCTGATCCTTTCTTTAATCTTCTCACAAATTTTTCCTCAATATCATCTAGTTCTGAATCAGTATTCTTGTCTTCTTTAAAAGATAGTTCTCTAGTAATGGATTTATCTTTACTAATTCTCATTTCATATGCAGTTAGAGTTCCTAGGAGTTGATCAATGGACATAGTTTTAAGATCATTTAGTTCTTCTATTGCAGAAACTTTTGGATTAAATTTATCAAGCAATGATCTTAAAATATTTTGAACTAAAAATGATTCTTCAATCTTCTCACCAAGACCTTTCATGGCATTCACAAGTTATTCAACTCTTAAAAAATACTTGCTAATTGTTTCATCTTCATTCATCTTTAGTTGTTCAAATTTCAATCTATATGTTTGAAGTTTGACATCTTTTACTTTCTCATTTCCTTCATAACTGCAAATAAGTTTATCTCGCATTGCTTTGGCAAATTCAAGATGCATCACCTTTACAAACTCAGCTTCAGCAAGTCCATTCAAGATAGCATTCATTGCCTTTGCATTGAAACTAAATTCTAACTCGTCATCTTTAGCAACTAGCACAACAAGCTTTATATATCAAGTTTCTACTACATCCCAAACACAAGCACCTAAGGCCATTATGTATGTTCTCATTCTAACCTTCCCTTAATGACTTGTCATGTTTAATCTTATAGATCTACCTTTAAATAAAAGGAACCCGCTCTGATACCAATTGTTGAAATTACTAAGACAACTGAGAGGGGGGGTGAATCATTTGTTACTGTGCTTAAACAATTTATGACTATTCAAACAATTTTTAATCTCTTCCAAGTTGCCATCAATATTATACAAGATATGAACAACATAAATAATGAACATCAGTCACACATAAGATATACACAAAGACATATTTTCACAAGGAAACCCATAAAGGGAGAAAACATCTTCTTCTTCGAATTATAGGAAGTCTTTTAAGTTCTGTACATCATCTATCTTTGAGCACCAACTCAATGTGAGGCTACTACCTCTGTTTTACAAGCTTCAACTTGCTAAGAGCACCAACCCTCTGATTTCTCTAGCACCCACTAGAAGGAAGCACCAACTCCCTGATTTCTCTAGCACCCACTAGAAGGAAGCACCAACTCCTTGAGTGTTCCAGCATCAACTGGATGGAAGTACCTACTTCCACTTATACAAACACCAACTTGCATACATAAAAATTTGTGTTTTCCCAAGCACCACCTTGCCACCTTGTTTTCTAGCCACAACTAGATGAAAGCTTCAACTTCCAGTATTCAAGCACAAACTTGAATAATAAAGGACTATAGTCCTCCCTAGCACCTCCATACCTCCTTGATTATAAATAAATGATTGAATAACCAACAATACAAATATATCAATTCTTACCACTTCTTCTATGTTCTTCAATTCTTCTTTGCTTCACTATTCTTCTGCTCTGTTCATACTTGGTTTGACTTGCCGTCTCTTTCTATCTGTTCTTTTTTTGTTTCTCTCAAGCTCTTTGGTACGTGTTCATTCTGCTCTCTTCACCTTTTATGTTATGTTCAACTTATGTTTATCATCTCCGAGTTTGATCTCATACTGTGCATACTGTAATTTTCCTTTCTCCCAGTTCAACTCATTTTTCAGTGAGAACAACCAACCTCACACAGTCACTGCATGTCTCTTTTAAGCTCTCACACTGATTCAATTATACCTCGAATCTCCAAGGAAAAAACCTCATAAATTGAATCGCCAAATGTCCAAGAACTATGATTCAGTTCTGCTAACTGAATCGTAACTGAACAATTAACCACGAGGTGAAACAATAGCCCTTCAATAAAATTATCGATTAATTAGCACCATTGGATTACACCTGCAGGGACTCATGTTTATCCTATATGCCCACTGGCTGTTACCGAACGCTAAACAGAAAGTGATTTCGCGATTTCACGTTTTGTAAATCTTGTGATGAGACATCTCAACTCTCCCATGTCGCAATCTCCGAAATGGAGCTTAGATGGACTAGCTCCTTCCCCCAGCCTTCGACGATGTGACCTTGGCTATGACCATGGGCCAAACGTTCAAGTGCTTCACTTGTCAGATCAATGGTCCAGAACTCTGGTGATCTGACGGTCCAGATCATTTCGTGACTTCGCATATTGCAAGTTCATTTGTCATATACCTTTGACTCCTCCAATGTGTAGGTCAACGAAATTCCAATCACTCACCATGTGTCCTCTGGCTCCAACGGCCAGGATTGATTCGTGACTTCGTGTATCGCGAGTTTCCACACCACGCTCCTTTGACTCCTACAATGTGAAAGTCAGTGAAATTCCAATCGTTCACCATGTGTCCTCTAGCTCCAACGACCAGGATTGTTTCACAACTTCGCATATCGCGAGTTTCCACACCACGCTCCTTTGACTTATCCAATGTGAAAGTCCGTGAAATTCCAATTGCTCGCCACGTGTCCTCTGGCTCCAATGGCCAGGATTGTTTCGCGACTTCACATCTCGTCTCCCTGGACAATCAACAGTCCATATCTCTCTTCGATCCAATGACTCAGATCATGTCGCGACTTTGCGTTTCACGACTTTGGAGGTTAGAGCACCTACTTCCTTTCACCCCTCAGTGAATGAAATGCTGATCTCTTGCCACGTGTCCTTCTTGGATCGATAGTCCAGATCATTTTGCGACTTTGTATTTCGTGGAGTTGGAGGATGGCTCAGCCTTATCCTTTTCCCAGTTATACAAGATCTGACGATTGTTGGTCCTCGGCGCTCAGATCCAACGTCTGATATTTGTTCTCCTCTTCTACGCACTCCTCTTTTCTGAATTCATATTTGATGACCATTGGGAATTCGGGATGGATGATCCAACGATCACTGTTGATCCTCCTTCTGAGCTTACACTTCTGTTATTGCCATGCCATTATCATTACGTTGTTGATCTTGCTATCATTGGAAAACAAGTATACTCTCGTCGTGTTGATCTTCCCATCAATGACAAACAAGCATACTCTACCTTATGTCTGTAAATATGCCAACATTTCATCAATGGTAAAATATAACCATGTATACATACTATCAATACTAAGTAGTGTTTTCAAACATAAAGTAAAATATGTTGACCACCTCCTATAATATATGTCCAGGGTCTTATAGTTCCATTATTACATCGTTGTAGTTAGTGGCAGGGTTTTTTACTCCATAGAGTTGTTGGAGGAAGGGTCTAGGTTTGCAAACAGTTCAAAATATCTTTGGTGAGTATACCTCCACACCCTTTCTAGTGTTAATGATTGCAGCTACATGAGACATTCTCCAACTTACAAACTTGAGAGAAAGCCCCTGAGAGGGGTGTGTGGTTCATATCTGAGACAGAGATGGAACGTATAGATGGTCTCCTCCTTATAGAGAGTTGAGAATAACTCCAGATGATTCTCCTGTGTAACGCAGTGAGAAAGGAGATCTACAGAGTTGGACATCCCTATGGTTGAGCACAAGGTGAACGTGTGAAATCTCAAAGTGTTGGGTGCATCGTCATGATAACATAAATGTACATGATGTATTAGCCTCCTCTGAGCAGAGAGTTGATGAGAAACTCCAGATAACTCTCCTGTGTAATGCAGTGGGAAAGAATATTTGTTGAGTGGATGTGCTTGTGAATGAGCACAGGTGAACGTGATCCTAGTGGCTGAGCACTTGAAGTGGTTCTTCTGTGTAATGCAGTGAGACAGAGATATGGACATCCATATGGATGTGCCCCTAGTGGATGAGCACTAGTGGGTGTATGAGATCCCTTACTATATTGTTTAAGAGTCAGACCTGCTTGTAACCCTAATTGTAATGTAAAGGGTACAGGTCGGCCCCATCTTAATGTAATTGTTAATTAATGTAAAAGATAATTAATCTGGTCAATATTAATTATATTATGAGATAGATAGGTCAGTCCTGTTGTGCCAATAGACACTTATGTTGACAGTTTCAATTTATTATAAGTAAAGGTAAATTCCCCATTGAGAAAATATATCTTTCAAGTGAGTTTGGAAATTCCATCAAGTACACTTCCTTGGGTAAAGTGCACACCTCTCTTGGGCACTAGTTTTCTAGGGTTTGGGAACCCTCTTGTGTGCTAGGTTTTATTGGTGGTGAAGGTCTTTCTCTTGAAGAATATATCAAAGGATTTTGGCTAGGTTTTCTTCCCTTGTTGAGAAGGGTTTCCCAAGATACTTCTTGTGTTCTTGTGCATGGTGTTTCTTCTTGTGATCTTGGTTGTTGCAACATTATTGGTTATGGTTAAGTTTAATGATAAAATGGAATGAAATTCATGCTTAGCCTAGATTATTGAAAAATCAACATGGTTTCAGAGCATAGGTCTGGAAGAACCCATTGCACAAATAACTTTCAACCATCCTCTCTCTCTTTTGCAGAAACTGTACGACCCTCCTAGGGTTCCTAGAAAATCTGTATGCCCTGATCTTCTGGAGGTTTTCAACACTTGGAACTTGGACATTGGGGATAAAAATGGCATAGGAGTGTATGGCCTCCTTTAGCGCACCTCCAACAAGATTCATATCGAAATTTCGATCATTTTGAAATTTTGGCCCTAGGGTTTCGCTAATTTCTACAGAAATTTCAGTATTAGGGTTTCTGCAACCCATCAAAGGAGCTCTTCAGCTCACCAGTGTTCTCCTATATTTCAAAGTCTTATTGTTGGCTGTCATAATTCCAACAAAACCTAAAAGTGCTAGTGTAGCCTATCCATTAGGTTTTCTAGCCTAAGTTTACAAAGGGTTGTGAAGAATCTAAAATTATGATGAACAAAACTATGATGGAAGATAAGCTTGATGGTTCAAGCAACTTCAAGTTATTGGAAGACAAGACTTCAAAGGAATACTTATTGTGGGTGATACAAAAAGGTGTCACTATGACCTACCTCCTTCATGAAGATGTCAGAGGACAAATATCAACCATGTGCCATTGGAGAAATCATATCAACACCCTAAGGTATGCACTTGTATATATATTATTTGTATCATTGTCATGAGGGTAATTGCAGGATGAAGGAACCTTTTGTTGAAGTCTTGGATCCAAAAGGATCTCAGTGAATTCAAAGGAACAACACACTGGAAGTGAAGACTCCAGGTTTGATTGTTGTAATTGTCATTCCTCTAACTTATATTTATAAAGTTTGTTACATTACAAGTAGGTGTTGAAGTTGTGACAACAATTCTTAAATTGTTTTGATTCTAGAGATGTACTCATCATTCTCCTTTAGGAGATATTCTTGTTTTGGTTCCTCATGTTTTCTTGTTCCAGACAGGTTAAGAACAAAGGTAGATGTTTATCCTTGAGAGGGAGTCAAAACTATTTGAGAAAGAGGAAGAATAGAACCATCCTTAAGACAACCAATGCAATAATGCATGATAAGAATCTTTCTATGATTACATGGGCAAAAGAATGCATGACACAGTATATGTTCAGAATAAGAGGCTTCACCAGACTTTGAAAAACATAACTCCCAAACCTTCACCGGAGTGAAGCCTAAGACTGAACACTTCAGGATATTTGGGTGCCCAATGTATTTGCATGTACCCAAAGAGAATAAGTCCAAGCTAGACCCTTCAGGGAGAAAGGATACATTTATGGGATAAGCAGTGAATCATCGAAGACATTCCAGATCTACATCCCTGGTCAGAGAAAGATTGAGACAAGCAGAGATGTTGTCCTTGAAGAAGAGATAGCCTTTCAAAGATCCAAAGAATCTCCGATGGAGATTGTCAGTGAGACAATACCTTCTCCCCCTTCATCATTTCAGAGGGAGAGAGACAGTATTCCATCTGATCCAGTTGCTCCAGTTGATATGTCCAAGAGATATTGCAGTAGGGCATAAAAGGTATGCCTAGGCTCACTCTACAAGAGGCAGAGGAACATACAAGCCCCTCAAGGCACTTCTCGAGAAAGAAAAATAGATTTTCGAGCTATCCTTCAGTCATGATCCACTTCATTGATTTTGAGCCTCCTTGTCTTGGAGAAGCAACAAGAGAATAGGTATGGAAAGATGTCATAACAAAAGAATACTAGTATATCTTAAAAGAATGATGTTCAAGATATTGTTCAGATACCAGAAGGGAATTTTGTGGTAACTTCCAAGTAAAATTATAAGATCAAACATGTAGTTGATGGAAGTGTCGAGAAATACAAAGCGAGATCTATAACCAAAGGATTCTCACAAACAAAGGGAGTTGTCTATGATGAGACACTTGATCCAGTAAGCTCGATACACTTCCATCTGTACTACCATCCATGAGTTGGAAAATATATCAGATGGATGGATTCTTGATGAGTTTGGGTTTTAGCAAGAGCATTGCTTATTCAAACCCATATTATTATAGTGTTGGTGACGAGAGCCTGATTTTGATGACTTATTCAAAAATCCTTGTTGGATATAAGTTAGCTTTGACTTCTGATTTCGAGATGAAGAATATGAGTATGATGCACTACTTCTTGGATAGGAAGTATGACAAAGGATCGATGAGATTTCCTGATTCAAGGAAAATATACAGTGGGAATATTAAAAAAAAGGGGGGGGGGGGGGGGGNGGTTCAGTATGACAGAATGCAAAACCACCGTGATGGATTTGAATAAAATGAATGATGATGATTCAGACGAGATTGATCCACAACTGATTGGATCATTGATTTATCTGGTTAACATCAGATCAAATTTATGCTATGCAGTGAATGTACTTAGTCAATCCATGAGTCAGCCAAGACAGACTCATTGGATAGCAGTAAATCATGTATTGAGATATATATGAGGCACAATTGGATATGGCTTGAGATATGCCTCCAGTGTGAACTTGAGTTTGCAAGATATGTCGATACAGATTGAGCAGAGAGTACAGTGGACCAGAAGAGCACATCCGGTTGTTGTCTTACCGTGAAGTTTGTCATGATTTCCTGATGCAGTAGGAAACAAAACTCTGTGGCCTTGAGTACCACAAAAGCAGAGTATATAGCATCGAATGTGAGAATCCATATGGCTTCACAAGATTCTGACAGATTTACTTGACCATGAGATGGATCCTATGATGATAATCAAGCGCCGTGTGTAAATCTCTTTGAGAACCCAGTGTTTCCTGATGGATCGAAACACGATGAGATGAAATATCTTTATATCATAGATATGATGCAGAGGAAAATAGTACACATGTAGTACCTTCCTACACATGAGAAGATTGTATACATCTTCACCAAATTAACTTGGTGAAGAATGCCTCCCTAGTTGATAGGGAGTGTTGATGACTTCATCCAAGACAAAGTTCAAAGTACATCCGTGTGATACTTGGCATGATGAAGAATGCCTCCCTAGCTGAGAGGGAGTGTTGATGATTGCATCTACGTGAGACATTCTCCAACTTACAAACCTGAGAGAAAGCCCTTGAGATGGGTGTGTGATTCCTATCTGAGACAGAGCTAGAACGTAGAGATGGCCTCCTCCTTATAGAGAGTTGAGAAGAAATCCAGATGATTCTTCTATGTAACACAGTGAGAAAGGAGGTCTGCAGAGTTGGACGTGCTTGTGGCTAAGCACAAGGTGAACATGTGAAATCCCAAAGTTTTGGGTGCATCGTCATGAGAACAAAAATGTAGATGATGTATTAGCCTCCTCTGAGCAAAGAGTTGATGAAAAACTCCAGATAGCTCTCTTGTGTAATGCAGTGGGAAAGAAGATATGTTGAGTGGACGTGCATGTGGATGAGCACAGGTGAACATGATCCTAGTGGTTGAGCACTAGAAGTGGTTCTTCTGTGTAATGCAGTGAGCCAGAGATATGGACATCCATATGGATGTGCCCCTAGTGGATGAGCACTAGTGGGTGTATGAGATACCTTGCTATATTTTTCAAGAGTCAGACCTGCCTGTAAACCTAATTGTAATGTAAAGGGTACAAGTCGGCCCCACCTTAATGTAATTCTTAATTAATGTAAAAGATAATTAATCTGGTCAATATTAATTATATTATGAGATAGAGAGGTCAGCCCTGTTGTGCCAATAGACACTTATGTTGACGGGTTCAATTTAGTATAAGTAAAGGTAAATTCCCCATTGAGGAAATATATCTTTCAAGTGAGTTTGGAAATTTCAGCAAGTACACTTCCTTGGGAAAAGTGTGCACCTCTCTTGGGCGCTAGTCTTCTAAGGTTTGAGCACCCTCTTGTGTGCTAGGTTTTATTGGTGTTGAAGGTCTTTAGTCTTGAAGAATATAACAAAGGATTTTGGCTGGGTTTTATTCCCTTGTTGAGAAGGGTTTCCCAGGATACTTCTTTTGTTCTTGTGCATGGTGTTTCTTCTTGTGATATTGGTTGTTGCAACATTATTGGTTATGGTTAAGTTAAATGATAAAATGGAATGAACTTCATGCTTAGCCTAGCTTATTGAAAAATCGACATCCACGACTTTGGTTAGTCATTGGAGGTATAATTCTACTTGTGTTATAGCATCATTGTTGGATGCTACCATTTTTGGCACCTCTGAAAGTATGAAAGGATAATTGTTAATTCTTTTATTCGTTTGGTCATTATTTATTTTCCTTTAAAGATTGAAAAGTTCCTACCAAGCAAGATTTTTTGACACACGTATCTTCAAAGGAGGTCATGCACTTTTTTGAGACGGAACATGTGTATGATTGACTCTAGGAGGAAAAACCACTTCTCTAGTAGGAAAAATTATCTAGATGTTGACTTTGATTTGAATTAGTGCTTGGAGTTATTTTCCAAATTTGCATTAAAAAATTAATGGAGAAAGGTTCCTCCTCATATTTGCGTGAAGGACACCTTGACGCCAGGTTGTGAATCCTACGAGAGAGGATTTTTTTCACTATTTGTAAGTTATTATGAGTCAACCAAAATAAAGTATTTACCTTTGGGAGAGATGAGATGTCCTAGATCCCTTCCTAGTTACATCTAGTAAGTCTTTATTCTGATATTCATTTTCTAAGTTTGCAATAGATTCAATCTTTATTCATGTATCTTCTATGAGTTTGCAATAGATGCCTTAATTGAGTAGGCACCTTCTTGAGCTTCCTTGTTGTTAACCAAATCTCTTTGAATAAGAGTGCTTCCTTTCAGGGAGAAAATTAGGAGTTTGAATTTCTGGGAGAGTTGAGGGAGGACTTGCATCATTTTGTTGCTTCCAATGCTTTCAACTATAACTTTGTTCACTCCATATGTTTAGATATATTAAGGATCTAATATTTTTTGTTATTATCCATTCTCCTTTATCTCTGGAATCTTCTTTTGTTATTTTATTTGTTTGATTGAGCTTGTATTCCAAGATATCAAGGACCTGTGGATTCAAGTGGAGGGAATTTTGAATCAAGGGAAGAGCTCTATACAAATCTCTCCAACACTATGAACTATAGGGTGATAACTAGCCAAATTTAGTGACCTTCCTTCTGTTTGAATATTTGTGATATCTTATAAGGATTATGTATTTATGTCAAGTTTTTGCTCCTATAATCATTCTCCATATGATTTCACTCTCGATTCCTATTTACTACAAAGAAATATCTTATGTCTATACCACCTAAGTTTAAGCTCATTTTTTTGTTTTTTTCCCATGTTACCAGGGAAAACATATTCTATGAATACTTTCCTCCTTGAGATAGACATTGATCATTTTCTCGATGCTTTTGAAGGTATCCACTAAGGTTTGGAAGTATGGAACACTAGTGTATAGGAGGGCATGCATGACCAATCTGATGAGGGTTTATCTATATTGTAGGTTTAACCACTATGTTCCCCAAGATTCTATTCACTTTCATTTTTACCAAGAATTAGATTCCATTGAGATGATCTTAGTCTTCACCAATGCAGGGGGATACCCAAGTAATGGATTGATTTCCAATTATTTTCAGGTTGGAAGTTTAGAGTGTTAAATATTATTTTGACGTAGGTGTTCAAGATATTCCACCCATATGCCCTACATTTTATTATTATTTAGAGAACCCCACTTTACATTTTCTATTCTTTAGAGTGCCCTATGATGCTTGCAGGAATTCATAAAAGAGAAACCTAAATCTATTTTCAATCATGATGGATGCACCACCCAATAGCAGTGTGTCATCCATGACTTGGGGTTCATGGGTTTTATCCCTCTCACTGTGACCTTTATTCCAGGTAACTACTCCTTCCAAATGGATTCTTCTAAAAATTTCCCAAACCATGAGAATGTACCAATAGGAAGAGAGAGGGAATCCATGTATGAGACCTATCCATCCATAGAACTAGGATATCCAACTTTCAATGAATTTGAAATCCTTTAAGGTGTTTAAGAGAAACTCATGATTCACCCTATCCAAGCCATTTGCCATATCCATTTCTGACCATGTCTTGTCTCTTGAGAGATTTACTAGTGTGCATAGATTCTTGAATTAGAATAATGTTTTCTATGATGATTTTTCTTAATATGAAACCCCCTTTGTTCCTATGAAAGGAATTTTCCTATCATTGACTTGAGTCTTGTAGCAATTATATCGGAACATATTTTGTGGGAAACATTGAAAAAGGAGATGTGCTAAACCAATATCATTATTTCCTTTGGGATAAGGGTGAGAAAGGTGGAGTTGATGCCTCCCCCGATTTTTCCTTTGATTCTTGATTCTTCTATGATATGTTTGAGCTCCTCTTGTATGATATTTTGTAATACCCTTGTTTCCCCCAGCTTGTAATTAATCATTAATTATGATCACCATGTTATGGCATGTGAACAATGTAAATGTATTATTGTTTGGATTGTCAATGACTGACTGTGGGGATGAAGCTTTGAAGTATTGACCATGATATCACTAGAGGAAAAAGAGTGAGGAAACCGAGGAGAGGGTTCATTATGTCAAAATGACCCAAATTTCCCCTTGCTGAAATAATAAGCCTCATCCTGATCCTAAGGAGAAAATCAGTTAATAAGGAAAGGATTGGTGGTTGAACAATCAACTACCCCAACGAATGGAAGCCTGGAGGGTCTGGCTGGGGAGACTAAAAACTGTCAGCCCGAAGTACCACAAAGGGCATTTTTTCCTGTAGGCCTAGACTGATCTGAGTTTCCTTCTGATAGAAGGAAGAGGACAGGTCTAGAACCTTCCTTGGGAGGAAAAAGGTGTGCAATAATACACGCAAAGGCATAGAAGAAAAGATACCAATCCCACAAGGGGGCAGATGACCGGGGATATGCTGAGAGAAACATGAAGAGCATGGGTGGTTCTCCAGCTGAGAAGAAGATCTGGAAGCTTGATAAGTTGTTCTAGTTACTGGAGAGAACAGGAGAAAGGATCTCTGAGAAATTACAAAAAACATGACCTAAGCAGAAGACCATGAGCTTGATGTTGAGGGAGCATCTGATAAACCTCGTAGAGGCTATGACACAGAGAGATAGAGTCTCTGAGGAATTGCAAGAGTTGTTATGATAGAGAGAGTCTCTGAGAAATTGTAAAAACTTCCCTAGTGATATCATGGCTTGGCACGGGGGTGGCCAAAGTGCAAAGAATAAATGCCTCTGAGCCTATGGTTGGGTGGAAAGGAGAACACCCACAGTCAGTTGGTTGGTGATCGACTGTAATAGATAAGTATTTTGTTTACTCTGTGCAGTTGGATTGAAATGCATGATTTGAATGTATGTAATTGTGATTAATTGTGCTTCGCGTGAAATTAATGGTTATAATGATTAATTGCTCTTCTATAAGCCATTGCATTTGTATGGGTGTAAGATGACAGGTTTGGCCTCTGGGCTAGTTCAAAAATACCCCTCCCTATTTTAGAACTTAAGTTCTATGAATTGGAGGGCATTCCCTTCAAATCGGTTGTCCAAGTGACCACGGGCTCATGCCCACTGCCTTAATCCACAATCTTGGCTAAGAGTTAAAGGGTGTAGCCTCTGGAGCTTAATAAAGTTCCATAGGACCAGGTCCATGGAACCCTTCGCTACACTAAAAATGGAGCTAAGTTGTTTAGGACTCTGGGGCAAATGAACATTGCACRTCAAAATGTGTCGAAGGCAACTCATAGGGTCGGTAACTTGACGGATGAYCGGTGGCTAGCGGTCAATTACTCGTAATCATGGGATTTGTCCCCTTTATAAACCCCAATCATCTTCTCAGTCGCGAAGTAACATGAGTCGTCGATCTGAGGGTATTCAGGATCTCCCCTGATAGTTGGATCTACRTYGTGGTCAGTCCRACGTTGACTGCTTCGGGAGAACAAAGGTGTTATAACACCAAAACCTCTGAACGTCGGAGTTGCAAATTATTGTGGGTCGTCAATATTTGGATCATTCGAGATCCCTCTTAGTCGTCTAATCRCGGGGACGTGCRTATCACGTCGAGAGCACATGTCGAGCAATGGTGATGCCATGGGTGGCRAATTTGTGGCAGAGCAAAGAGATTTCGATGACCTAAGGCATGTTCCACGTATCCTTCTAATGGGTTTCAGGTTGACAGGTGTCCCTCTAGGAGTGGCCTAATATTGATACCAAGGGATCCTTAAGCTAGATTTGTGATTTGTTGATCTGGGGACTCCATTGAGAACCCCTCCCAACCATATGATCCGCCAATAGAAGGATTCGCGTGTAGCACTTCGGTGACGTCCTACTCCGAGAGAAAATGAGTATTAAGTGGGTAGAACCCCCGAAAGTCAAACACGCGAAGTAATGCGAGCCATTGATTTGAGGGAAATCATGATCTTCCTTAACTGTTGGATCTACACCATGGACAGTCCGGTGTTGACCACTTCGAGTGAAAAGGAGTGTTAAGCGGAAGGAACCCACGAATGTTGAACTCACGAAGTGACGCAGACCATAGATATGGGATGCTATAGGATCCCCCATGACCATTAGATCTAGATCGTGGTCATCCCAGCGCTGACCACTCTGATAGAAAGGAGGGTATTACACATCGAAACCCCCAAATGTCAAAGTTGTGAAGCAATGGAGGCTGTAGATCTTTGGATCTACGTGGACACATATCGACTGTGAGATCTAAGGGGCATTAGAAGGATGTAAGTCCAGAGTGACATGACACGTTGATGTCACCCAAGGTGACGTGAAACCATGTTCGACGTGCCATGTTTCACCTTGATTCATGCTTTTCGTAGACACTATGTGCCCACTGGAATGTGACAGATGTCTCCCATTGATAGGGCCAAGTGTCATCTTTGTTCTTTGTCATGTGTCATTCCCTGGTGCGTGGTTGCATGACCTAATGGCTAATGGGACCCCAAGAGTTCGAGAATTTGGAACTCTGGGAGAATTAGGGTCTTAAGACTTATGCGTTAAAAAAGGTTGAAGGCCAGAGTTACGTGGCAGGACCTAGGGAGTTTATAATTTCGGGACTCCATAGGTTTCGGGTGGTGTAGTACAATAAGTAAAAAGAGTCGAAGGTCGGAACCACGTGGTGGAATTTTGGGTCTTCGGGACTCCGGAGGATATGTGCGTAGAAAGAAAAAGGGGCGTTCAGCGCCAAGCGCAGAATTCTCGTAACCTTGTACATTAAATGAGGAAAAAGTCTCGTCGGTGGATGGATTTCCACCATAGATGAAGGAGCGCTAGGGAGCTCTGGGACTTCGGGGAACCTTCAGATAGTACGAATGAGGTGAATCTACGTGGGTGCCACGTGGCCTTTGACCAATGATGCTCGCAGAACTTTGGAAGGGCATAACTTCTAATCCAGACCTTGGATTTGAGCATGGTAACGGTGGTTGGACAAGAAGAAGGTGATGGAGATCTCGAAAAGAGGATTCAACATGATTAAGGAAAGAATAATTTTGATGTCCCATCCCTAAAAAGGGTACTTAGGGGTTGGGTGTGTTACATATTTTAGGCTATTTTGTAAAAATACATAGAAAAAATATTAGATCTTGGCACCTTCTTTGGGTTCAAATACTTGATGGTTGAGTATATCTCATATTCAAACACCGACTTGCATAACATGTTATTATCTTGATATGTCAATATCTTTGGAATGAATTTCTACATGTATCTTTCTTCGTGCGCTTTATTGACCCTCAATTTTGTGTACAGGTTTTTGTAATAAGATAAATTTTCATCTTTCATTTCCTCAAAACTTCTATTATATAGCCACATGGGAGATATTTTCCCTATCAAGTTATATTTCCTAGAATTGGATGTTTGTGGAAATATTTCACATTTTTATCCCCTTTTTGGAGCCACACATTTCTTGATTTTAATCTCCAAAGGATTATTATTCATCATAGGGTTTGCTAAGGAGTAATCTTGTCTCTCTTTCTTTCTTTAGGTAATATTCACTATAGACGTGTTCTTCTCTTTTAGACTACATGTTTTCCATATTATTTTTGAAAGTCTATCTCTATAAAGAGGGATTTGGGATATTATTTACCTATTCTTTCAAAAATGATTTAAGTCTCTTTATCTTCTCTTTGATGAAGGAGGCCAAGATGTATAGGGAGAGAGAGGCATTCCAAACTGCAAAATCACCTCTTAAAAACCATTGATCTTTTCCCACAAAGGATTAAAGAGAAAAGGAATAGCCTTGGGGTTCCTTCAATCTCTTATATCCAACAAAATGGGCACATGGTTTGAAACCAAGTGGGGGATGTTTCTAGATGTGATTGATGAGTTATTTTCTAAAAAGGAGGACTAGATCAAAACTCTGTCTAATCTTTTTCTTAGGAATCTAGGAATTATTCTTTTGTTTGTCTATGCATACTTTCCTTTTTTTGGCTTGATGTCTAGAAGATCCTAGGATGAGGTGTTGTCTTCAACATATTCAGGCAAGGATCTTTTACATTTTGACCTCCTTTATTTTATTGTTGATAGATAATGAGATTCAAATATCTTCCTATAATACAATTACGTCTTTGAATATTTATGCTAGAATTTAAGATTCCCTTGATTTAAAATTCATGGCATAAATATTGAAGATTCAAAAATATAAGTTTAGAGGAGTACATTAAAAAAAAAGAAAAAATCCAATTCTCAAAACTAATCTCAACCTCATCCTCAACTTGGAGAGATAGGGTGTTCCATTATGCTACCATCCCACTTGAATAGATTATATCCTCCTTGATGCTAGCTTGTATATTTCTCCAAAGAGACTCCTTTATTTTCAAAAGAGAACCTGGGTAAGCTTTGTCTCTTGAAGAAGGATCTAATCTAGATTTTCTCAATTCATTAATTGGCTTTACTTCTTTTTAGTTTTTGTCCAGGTCCTCTATAGTTCCATGATACAATCTTCATGGATTGCCTTGACCATATAATCCCCATGGTTTACCTTGAGTTAGGGAAATTATTGCATAGAAGTTCTAAGCTAGGTAAGTGAGCTTGTAATGAAGGTTTTGACAATCATGTTTAACTTTGATTTATTTTATCTACATTGTCTCTATGGGAGATTTTATTTCTAAGAAATTTCAATTACTATCCACTTGGTGGAGGATATAGGTAGAAATAAATGTGAAAGGAAGCCATCAAAACCTTCAAGTACCTTGGGTGTATCCACATATAAGGACTAGACAAAAGAAACAAACACCAATGAAAAAGGAAAGAAAAATATATGGTTGTATGCACTTTTAATATGGTAAGTGCATCCACAACTTCTTTAAATTGTGTTTCTACTTGATATGAAAACACCCCAACTGCACCCTATGGAAAACAAGGAAGGTGTATGCATAACACTCAAATGTTGAGTACACGTGATGAGAAACATTCAAGGAAGGATGTGAATGTTACCAAAATGTAAGGGTAACATATTGTGGATTTTAACCTTGAATTAATTACTGCAAATAGATTCTTAATAAAAACAAAGAAGATACAATAACGCACACACACACATTACACAAATATTTTACCCTAGAAATCCAAACTGGGAAAACCAACAACCTATTTAGAGTCGCACCTCTAAACCACAAACTGTTTTCTAGCCAAAGTTGTAAGTCTTCTACTAAGTGGTGGTTTAAGGAAAACCACAAAGCAATCACACTCGCTTGTTACTACTTGATTGACGGGACTTCGAAACTAGAAGCTTGACTGTCAATCGTTGGTGTTGTTCCCCCTGTCAAGGATAAGGTGAGAAGATGCAAATCCTTTCACTACAATATGGCTCAATAATTGAGAATAAATTCGTCGGTATGACTAACATATCTTCTTGGCTATTGATGTCAATTGCCAAGAAGTCATCCACCCATAGTGGTTATTTACTCGCACATTTGTCTTATGTTTGAAACACCTATCTGAAGGATGATTGTGTTAGAATATAAAAGATTGTGCTCATTTTACCATTGACAATACCCTTGTCACCCAACCATAGGCCGAAGCCACCCTCTGAGCACCTTGACCTTGACAGAGAAAAGAATCTTGGTAGCAATCCATTAGCCAAGAGAGGCTAATGCACCAAGCAAGAAGTAACCAAGATGAA
>ML799698.1:658951-701349 GCA_009831015.1 Picea engelmannii | reverse complement strand
GCCTACATTTGGAAGAGGTAGGCTTTGGATCTTTTTTTGAAATACTTTCTATTATTAATGGTTTCAATGGTGAATAGTCTAGTGTTCCTACTATTTCTGACTTCTCATGCTTGCTATTATTTTCTTTACATTGAACTCACCTTAAGTTTCTACTTTTTATCCTATATATCATTTTTTCCTTGCCTTACCTAGCTCATATTTCTAATGAGGTTTTCCACTCTCTATGTTAACAATCATTATGAATATTGCAAATGGATTTTGGCATGCCTAGGTCTTTCTTCATTCCTTTAATTGGGTGGATGCATTTTTCTTGTTTGGTCTGTTATCACACAATATGTAGTTTGGGAAAATCCCAACCCAAAACATGAAAGTGTGACATAACTAGGACCAATTATCACTTTCACCTTAACAAATGTCCCCCTCATGTTAGTGAAGGAAAAATCCAACACAAGGGAGGCTTCTTGGGTGACCCTAGGGGGATTGATATGGAAAGTGGAAAGTGATTGGAGAATTCCCTTATAGGTTAAGGTCAAAGAATGGAAAGAGGATTGAGAGAGAGTATTATGAGGTGGAAAATTATTTCCAAGGTAGTGTACATGCAAAACAATGTTAGACCTGCCTAGAACAAGACAATTTATGAATATTTAAGCCTCAAAACCAAAGGGGAATCAAAAAGAAACATTCTTGTCCCAAATTTGAAGAAGTGTATATATATGTGTGTGTGTGTGTGTGTGTGTGTGTGTGTGTGTAGTAAATAAGATATGACAATTGCAAAATTAACCATCAACATCAAGTGCAAGATGTTGGAAATAAATCTAGCAACAAGTAGATAATTTTCCAATGATTAGAGAAAGAATTTGATAGCAATTAGAGGGTTGTTACTAAGTGTTATCGGAAATATTTTGTAACATCCTTATGTATGTATAAAAAAATTTCTACAACAACAAGTTCTAGCCACTAAAATCAACAAGTAAACCACCCAAACAATAGCTTTTAACCAGTAGAACAATTACCAAGGCTTACAAGTGGATTTCAACGGTAGAAGAGTGAGTAAAATAATGAAAGCATATGAGTTTGTTGCAGCCCTATTGGTTTTAGCTTAAAATTTATTACAACTAAATCAGTTGGCAAATTAAGATGCCCTTAGGGAACAATGTAGGTTAAAGCATGTAAAATCAAATTCCAAACTTAAACAATACAATATCCTTCATATCACATTTACCAATGCATAATATTAAATCTCCAATGTAAATATTAGTTCCTTATCTATTGGGTTATGGAGTCTCTTGTTTATGATCTAGGTTTTATTACTTATCTAGGGGTGTAAGCTATTTTATTACTTATCTAGGGGTGTAACCTGTTCAAGTTCCATTTGCCATAGGGCGAGCAACTAAGCTCCTGAACAGTCACAACGTTGGCTTCATTTAATCCCAGGTATATCACAGGCACCATACTTTCCTTTTGTAAATTCATTTCATAAATTTTAAAATTTTTCCCTATGTCTATGTCTCATCTCATATGTTCAACGACTGCTAAGGAGAGAGAGGGACACCTACAAAAGTTTCACAAATTGGCATGCCTAGGTCTTTCTTCATTCCTTTATTGGGTGGATGCATTTTTCTTGCTTGGCTTGTTATCACACAATTTGTAGTTTGGGAAAATCCAAACCCAAAATATGAAAGTGTGACATAACTAGGACCAATTATCACTTTCACCTTAACAAATGTCCCCCTCATTTTAGTGAAGGAAAAATCCAATACAAGGGAGGCTTCCTGGGTGACCCTAGGGGGATTGATATGGAAAGTGGAAAGTGATTGGAGAATTCCCTTATAGGTTAAGGTCAAAGAATGGAAAGAGGATTGAGAGAGAGTATTATGAGGTGGAAAATGATTTCCAAGGTAGTGTACATGCAAAACAATGTTAGACCTGCCTAGAACAAGACAATTTATGAATATTTAAGCCTCAAAACCAAAGGGGAATAAAAAAGAAACATTCTTGTCCCAAATTTGAAGAAGTATATGTGTGTGTGTGTGTGTGTGTGTGTGTGTGTGTGTATTAAATAAGCTATTACAATTGCAAAATTAACAATCAAAATCAAGTGCAAGATGTTGGAAATAAATCTAGCAACAAGTAGATAATTTTCCAATGATTAGAGTAAGAATTTGATAGAAATTAGAGGGTTGTTACTAAGTGTTATCAGAAAGATTTTGTAACATCCTTATGGATGTATAAAAAAAATTCTACAACAACAAGTTCTAGCTGCTAAAATCAACAAGTAAACCACCCAAACAATAGCTATTAACCAGTAGAACAACTACCAAGGCTTACAAGTGAATTTTAGTGGTAGAAGAGTGAGTAAAATAATGAAAGAGGATGAGTTTGTTGCAGCGCTATTGGTTGTAGCTTAAAATTTATTACAACAACTAAATCACTTGGCTAATTAAGATTCCCTTAGGGAACAATGTAGCTTAAAGCATGTAAAATCAAATTCCAAACTTAAACAATACAATATCCTTCATATCACATTTACCAATGCATAATATTAAATCTCCAATGTAAATATTAATTCCTTATCTATTGGGTTATGGAGTCTCTTGTTTATGATCTAGGTTTTATTAATCTAGGGGTGTAAGCCATTTTATTCCTTGTAGCAATCTTTGCAAAATGGCTTTTTCAATTACAACAAAGATAGATCTTGATGGATGGTGTATGCTCTTATACTCCTCCAAGGGTTTGACAAATCAACCTTGAAATCAAGAAGAAAACATACAATATCAGAAATTTCTTACCTAATCCAAGAGAAAGCATGAAAAACCATTGCTTATCAAGAATATTCCACCACAATTGCAAAGAAACATTCATCAAGAAATAGTGCTATTCTTTTTCCTCCAAACAACTATTCCATCCAAAATTCACCAAAGATGAGGAAACATAAGCTCGAAACCCAAAAGACGAGGAAACATAAGCCCGAAAACTCAGAAGATGAGGAAACATAGGGGAATAAGCATGGAAAGTGGTGAGTATGGATGGGAATGGTATGATGACCCTTCAAGGAGACCCCCTAGTAGCAACCATTTTCCCGAGGATGACCCACTTACTAGGAAACCATGTCAACCACCAAGGTGAAATAAGGAAAAAGGTATAAATTCCAAGCAAATGTTTCACAATCAAGAGATGACCCTTTGCAAAATGTTCAAATTTTTAAATCATTAAAGTGACACTTACCATGAGACCAGACTTGTTACCTCATGAAGTAAGAATTTCTTTCCTAGGGGACCTAAGCTACTGTGGTGGATGCTGCTGAAGATGTATGATGGTGTGTGGTGGAGAGGAGGGGCTTTATGTGCACATTGTGGGATTTATTGGTCAGCCGACTCTCGACACTCCATGTCTGCAGCCTGCATGCGTTGAGACATCATCTCCTTAGTTACCCATAGAAATGGGCGGTACCATATGGCTCCTACTTGGAGACATGTCCTTTCCATAGAGTACATGAGAACCTCAACATATCTTGGTAAGAATTGTTCCTACACATACTCAAGAAAAATATTAGAGCATCGAGGGGTGGCTTTCTCACCCTTCATTCATAAAATCAAAACTTCAAAATTTCAAAATTTCAACTATATTTAAAAATAAAATTTTTCACTTTTCAAAAAAATCTAACTAACATGCAATATGATTCAAGCAAATGTACCATAATAACTATGAATAAATACAAAAAAAGCATGAAAGTAAATGCAACTACACTATAATGAACACTCAAATGCAAATGCAAGAAAACAAATGACATACCTACTTACCTGGGGCTCGAGGCCCATATATATCAAGCGCGTGATATCAGGTGAAGTCATATAACCAGTGAAACAACCTACTCAACATCTCATCAAGGTATCTTCCCCTGTTCTTAATCATGCAATACAACAAATATAAGTTAAGCACAAAATAATTATGAGCATAAATAAACATGTAATCGATCATAGAAATCAACTCATGGAGTTGGGTGGGAGGGAGACAATCCTACTGGGAAGTGATGCGGATCCCCTTGCCCTCGGGCCGAGATCCGCTCTGGATCTTCACTACAACCACGTCGAGGGTTAACCGACCCCTTCGTTTAAGCCATAAAGGACTTCGGATTTCAGGGTTTCACGATCCCTAATGTTGAGATCCTCGACTCTTCCACTTTCCGAAACCCAAAATGTCGATACGTCGAAATCTTTGACCACGTTTTGATCCTATATCAGGTTTTTCGCCTTTTCGAGGTTTCGAACTTCGTGATTTCATGCATTCTGTTGTCGAGGTTCTTGACCTTTCCACCTTTCGAAACCCGAAATGTCGATATTCCTAAAATGCTTGGTCGCGTCCTCCTACACAGCTATGTCGCGTTTCGTGACTTCGGGAGTTTTGGAACAAAGAATCCCGACCTCTTTTCTTCACAACTGTCGAAATGTCGAAACCCAAAACGTTCAACAAAATGTTGGCTTCTATCAGAACTTTTTCCCCTTTTTCAGAGTTTCGGAATTCGCGATTTCGCGAGCCTTGATGTAAGGCTTCCGGCTCTCTAGTCTCCACAAACCCCAAACTCCGAAACAATATCTCCAATGGGATCAACGACTATAAGCCTCCCTACGATATGATGGCCCGCGTGATTTCAGACTTTCAGGTACCGGAAGTCCAATACTCTCGATCCCAAAACACTGTCCTCTCGGGTTCCCGAACCCCAAAACACCGAATTGTCGAAACGCCCCTTCACACTATTTTGTGTTTCGCAACTTCCGGGGTCCTCATGTGAAGAGCCATAATTCTTGTCAACGGGAATGCTGAAATCCCAATTCCCAAAATGTCGAAATACCACTTCACGATATCTCGGATCTTGCAACTTCAAAATTCTAAGTGCAAGGGCCCAAGCTCCTTGTCCTCAAGACTTTCGGTATTCCAAATCCCGATATTCTGAAACACCAAAATTTATGTTCCTCGCCTTCACACGTGATAATCCACTTCGCACTTCGAGAGTTCGAGCGACCAAGGGTTTTGTCCACACTTCGGACTTACAACTCTCGAAATACCAAAATGATCTTGATGGTCTAACAGTCACGATCAACGGTCCATATTGGATCTTGCCTCTCGAAGGATGAATTCCTCCAACCGCTTAACTTCCCCGTAACTCTCCTAGATCCTACAGTCCTCGTTATTTCGGGAATTCTCCACAGAGAATTTTGACCACTCAATTCCTTCCTTGACAACTCCTTCGAAATAAACCAATATTCTTATACTGGAACTCAAATCATGTGAAATGACTTCGACTCCCCCCTGTGAACACTTCAAAAGCATTAACCCTTCTGAACTTTTCTCTGAAAACTTCAAATCACAAAAGAACTCCTGCACTCACTCCTTGTAGCAATCCTTTAAATACTCCTGGGTATTTGAACTCCCGACTCTGTGCACCTTCTCTACAACAGCAGTCCTTCCATCTCTCAACCTTAATTGATAACTTCTAAGGTCTCGACCAGCCTACGCACACCTTGCACGGCTTCTGTGCTTGTCTTGCACTTCTGCTGAAATGAGAACAACCGTATCCCTCCCAAGCTTTCAGAGATAAACTCTGAGCCTTCGTCAACGCACTCCTTGTGGACGTTTCATTGCACTCCTTGCAAGAACTTCTCACTCAGGATGAGAAACAATTGAAACTCATTTCCTCTCTCTCTCAGACTTCAGACATCCAACTTGAAAATAAACATTCACGTTCAGCATAATAACAAATGCATGACAGAGAGAGTAAGAAATTGTAAACAGACCATTCAGCATGTGTACACAGAAAACATCATTACACCATGAGTCTGGATCAAAGATTCATATATTAATTCAGAACTTCTATACATGGGTTCTTCTCTACAATTCTTCTGCATCTCTCTTCTTCTTCTCTATGTTAATATGCGTAATCGATCTAATTCTAATTGAATACCATGATACAAAGATGAGGGTGTCTATAGTTGTTTTCCCTCCTGATCCTAAAACTATCTAAGATGGAATTTAAATCTACCTACTTTCATTAACTATGCATAAATGCCTTAACTTTTTACAGATCAGAGCAATCGCTCATGATCTGTTTACAATATGAAAGTACGCTTCCCTTTAACTATTACATTAATGTTTCAAAAATATTTCAAAACGTGTGTTGGTGGCCTTCCGGTTGTCTTCCCCTTCATGCTCTCTTGACTTCTTACGATGCTCCTGCATCATACTCCCTCACTTGAAAAATTTCATGGACTTCGGTTCATGAGCTCTTACACGGTCTGTCCATGCTTCTGAATTTCTACTTGATCTTCCCAACTGGCATCTTCAACTGGATGTTCCTTCCGTTTGACCAAGTATTCAAAATACTTTTTCTTCTTGGTCTTCTTGTTGATTCTCTTTTCAATTATACTTTCCATCCATGGCTTTTCAGCTACAGGCATTTGTTTAGTCCATTGAACCTCTATCTGTTCATCCTCTTCTCCTTCTTCTTCAAATCTTTAAGGGTACAAATATGATATGTTGAATATCGGTGAAATTCCGATCCCATCGGGTAATTCAATCTCATATGCGTTTGCCCCAAATTTCTTCATGACCCTACATGGTCGAATCTTCTTCATTTTCAGTTTGTTATATCTTCCCCTTGGAAACCTCTCCTTCCTCAGATGTGCAAGAATCAGATCACCAAATTCAAACTGAATTTCTCACCTGTGTTGATATGCTCTGTGTTTATACTCTTGACTCGAATTTTGCAAATGTTCCCTCACTTGGCTGTGAAGTTCCTTCATTGCTTCTGCAAAATCCTTTGTGCTAGCACTTCTAGTTTCATTCTGTTCTGAATCCTTCAATTCAGAAACTCCCCTTGGCTAAATTCCATACACAATTTGGAATGGACTTTTCCCTATGCTTCTATTGATCGAATCATTATAAGCAAATTCTACATGTGGCAGAATGTGATCTCACTGACTGTGGTGTTCAGTCACTAGGTTCCTCAGTAAATCTCCCAAGCTTCTGTTCACAACTTTTTTTTTCCCATCCATCTGAGGATGATAAGCTGAGCTAAATGACAAACTTGTCCCCATCTTCTTCCATAAAATCCTCCAGAAATGTCCCACGAACTTGGTGTCTCAATCAGAAACAATACTCCTTGGTAAGTCGTGAAGTCTGATGACTTCTTTGAAAAACATGTTCGCAATATGTGTTGCATCGCTGGTTTTCTGACATGGTATAAAATGTGTCATCTTTGAAAATATGTCTACCACCACAAATATTGAATCAAATCCTCTTTACGTTCTTGGCAGCCCCAATACAAAATCCATGCTCACTGCATCCCAGGGCCTCTCAGGTATGGGTAATGACTGGTATAACCTTGTGTTCTGCCTTTTTCCTTTTGTGTGCTGAAAAATTATACACCTGTCCACAAATCTATTAACATCTGTCCTCATCCCTAGCCAAAAATATGAGCCACTTAATTTCAAAAACGTTTTGTCATGATCGAAATGTCCTGCCAATCCTCCACTTTGTTTTTCTTTTAGCAGATTCTCCCTCATGGAGCATTTTGGAATACATAATTGATTTCCTCTGAATAATAATCCATCCTGGATCATATATTTAGTCCATTGACTTCTGTCCCTGAGAACTGGATTCTCAGATGCCTCATATGCCTCTTTGAAATCTAGGTCATCTCTGTACATGTCCTTGAGGTTATCAAAACCCAATGTTTTGACTTTGAACTCCTGCATAAGCAAACATTTCCTGCTCAAAGCATCAACAACTTTGTTAGCAGTTCCAGAAACATGTTTAATTAAAAAAGTAAAATTCTTCATATATTTAACCCATTTTGCATGCTTTTGGTTCAACTTTTCCTGTTGAGTCACGAATTGTAAAGCATGATTAGCATTGTACAAAACAAACTCTTTAGGGACAAAATAATGTCTCCATTTTTTTAGCGCTTGTATAACTACATAAAATTCTTTTTCATATGTTGAATATTTAATCTTTGCTTCATTCAGTTTTTCGCTGAAGTATGCGACCGACCTGTCGTCTTGGCTCAAGACCGCTCCAATTGCATACCCACTTGCGTCACATTTGACCTGAAATGTCTTATTGAAATATGGAAACACCAAAATTGGTTGTTCAGTAATCTTCTTTTTCAACAGATTGAAACTTTTCTCTGCTTCTTCTGTCCAGTGAAAAGACTTATGTCTTTTCTTCACCGTGTCCATCATCGGTGCGCTAATTCCGCTAAAATTTCTAATAAATTTCCTGTAGAAACTAGCCAATCCATGAAAGCTTCTAACTTCAAATATAGTCTTCGGTGATGGCCAATTCTTAATCGCCTCTACCTTATCCAGATCCATTTTTAACTCATTTGCAGAGATAAAAAAACCCAAATAAATGAGTTATGTCCTCATAAGTGTTGATTTCTTCATATTTATTAGCAATTTCTCTTGCTGTAATCTCCTCATCACTATAGCCAAATGATTTAAATGCTCTGCTTCTGTCTTGCTGAAAATTAATATATCGTCAAGATATATAATGATGAATTTTCCTATGAAATCCTTCAGGGCTTCATTCATCAATCTCATGAAAGTACGAGGCGCATTTGTTAAGCCAAATGGCATAACAAGCCATTCATACAGCCCCTCATTCGTCTTGAATGTTGTTTTCCATTCATCACCTTCTCTCATACGAATTTGATGATATCCGCTTTTCAAATCAATCTTTGAAAAAAAATTGCTCCACTCAAGAAATCCATCAAATCATCCATCCTTGGCAAAGGAAATCTATACATGATGGTAATATTATTGATTGCCCTCAAGTCTATGCACATCCTCCAGCCTCCATCTTTCTTTGGGATGATCACTGTTGGAACAACACATGGACTCAAGCTCTCTCTAATCAATCCTTTGTCCATCAAATCCTGGACCTGTCTCTTGACCTCTTCATTCTCCTGCGGCGTCAATCTGTACATTGCTTTGTTTGGAAAACTAGCTCTAGGTTTAAGATCAATATGATGTCTTATACTTCTGATAGGTGGCAACGAACGAGGTAGTTCATCCACTACTATATCAACGAACTCTTCCAGCAACTTCTGAATTTCTTCTCGTAAATCATCCACTCTTGTACTGGTTAAAACAATTCTAGGCTCCCTAACCACAATAAACTGTGTATCTTCCTTCTTCTTAACCTTCTTAAGAAGTTCCTTCCCACTCATGAGAAGTACAGTGTTTCTCACCTCTGGTTTCACTTCTTTATCCTTAATCGGAAGCAACATGTGAGTTCTCCCATTCTTCTCCAGGGTGTATGTGTTCTTTCTCCCATCATGAATCACATTCATGTCATATTGCCATGGTCTACCCAACAATAGATGACAAACATCCATGGGAATGACATCACATAATATTTCATCCTTATATCCTCCTATTTTAAATTCAACTAAACACTGTTCAGTTACATTTACCTGATGTCATTTTTGTAGCCATGAAAATCTGTATGGGCTTGGATGTTCTATAGTCTCTAGCTCCAGCTTTTCTACCATCTCTGTAGAAATGAGATTGTCTGTGATACCACTGTCCACAATGACTTTGCATACCATGTCTTTGGTCTTGCAAGTAGTCCGAAAAAGTCTGTTCCTTTGGGATGGGTTCTCTGCCTCCTTCTCTGGTGTTAAGAGAACTTTTCTCATCATCAGTGATCTTCCGCCCTCAACATCTTCTACCTCAACATTCCGTCCTTGTGCTTCGGAAATGTGAGTTTCCCCTCCTTTTTTTCTATCTGGACATTCATAGGATTTATGTCCATTTTTTCCACAGGTAAAGCATTTTATTTCTCCACCTCTACCTCTTCCTCTTCCTCTGGTTCGAGGAAAAGTATTTCTATCATCATACTGTCCTCTCTGTGAGCTTCCACCTCTCTTAGGCTGAGTTTGAGGTTTCTTCCACTCTTTTTTAGGTTTTTGATTCCTGTCTTGGGCAATTGTTTTGCCTCTGGCTTGACTTTTGCCTCGACCTCTTTGACCTTGCTTTCGGCTCAACTTCTCTTCATCTTTCAGAGCCATCTGATAAGCATCCTCCACATTTCTAAGAGTCATCATGCTCATCTCGTCCTGAATGTCATACCGCAAACCATTCATGTATCTGGAAACCTTCTCATCATTGCTTTCCCGATGACCTGCTCTGATGTTTAGTTTGTAGAATTCTTCAGTGTACTCTTTCACTGTCATTAGCTTTTGTCTCAAATTTTGCATCCTCCGAAATAGAGTAATTTGATAATCCTTGGGTATGAATTTGGCTTTCATCTTCACAACCATTCTATCCCAACTCTTGATTTTATGTTTTCCTTTACAACGTCTGTCAGCCTGCAACTCATCCCATGATAATGTTGTATGCCCTTTAAGTCTTGTGACAGTGTTCTTGACCTTCTTGTCTTCCTCGACATCCTCATAGTCAAAATATTTATCCATAGCTCTAATCCAATCTAGAAGCTCTTCAACATCCAGGTTTCCCTCATACATTGGAATCTCCATTTTTTCCCTGACACCTATCCTTGCAACAACCCTGAATAGGCATTCATCTGCATCATCCTTCACTACTACTTCTTCTCCTTCAGGTCCAACTTCATTTTCACTTTTAGCCTCGCTGATATCCCCAACATTGACTGTGTGCCTCTGTGTTGTCTCCATGGCATCAAGCCTAGCACGTAGTTAGCGCATTTCTCTTTCCACTGTTGGATCAGGCATTGGCATGGGTTTATATCTTCTTCTCGGCGGCATGGCTGGGAAATTTCTCTTTTCTTTGCTACAAAATGAAAAGAAATTATTCTGGGCTCTGATACCACTTGAGGCAGATCCCCCTACCCTCGAGCCGAGATCTTCTCAGCATCTTCACTACAACCACACCGAGGGTTAACCGACCCCTTCGTTTAAGCCACAATGGACTTTAGATTTCAGGGTTTCGTGATCCCTAACGTTGAGCTCCTCGACTCTTCCACTTGCCGAAACCCGAAACCCGAAATGCCGATACGCTGAAATCTCTAACCACGTTCTGATCCTGTATCGGGTTTTTCACCTTTTCGAGGTTTCGGACTTCACCATTTCGTAAATCCTATTGTCGAGGTTCTTGAACTTTCCACCTTTCGAAACCTGAAATGCCAATATTCCCAAAATGCTTGGCCGCGTCCTCCTGCACAACTGTATCTCATTTCGCGACTTCGGGAGTTCCGGATTAAGGAATCCCGACCTCTTGTCTTCACAACTGCCGAAATGTCGAAACCTAAAACAGTCAGCAAAAGGTTGGCTTCTCTTGGAACATTTTCCCCTTTTTCAGAGTTTCAGACTTTGTGATTTCGCGAGTTCTGATGTAAGGCTTCCGGCTCTCTAGTCTCCACAAACCCCAAACTCCAAAACAATATCTCCAATGGGATCAACAGCTATAAGCCTCCCTATGATCTGACGACCCGCGTGATTTCAAACTTTTGGGTACCGGAAGTCCAATACTCTCGATCCCAGAACACTGTCCTCTCAGGTTCCCGAACCCCGAAACACCGAATTACCGAAATGCCCCTTCACACTATTTCATGTTTCACAACTTCGAGGGTTCTCATGTGAAGAGCCCAAATTCTTGTCAACGAAAATGTCGAAATCTCGATTCCCGAAATGATGAAATACCACTTCATGATATCCTGGATCTCGCAACTTCAAAATTATAAGTGCAAGGGCCCAAGCTCCTTGTCCTCAAGACTTCCGGTATTCCGAAACACCGAAATTTCTGCTCCTCGCCTTCACACGCGATAATACACTTCGCGCTTCGGGAGTTCAAGCGACCAAGGGTTTTGTCCACACTTCAGACTTACAACTCCCGAAATACCGAAATGATCTCGACGGTCTAACAATCACGATCAACAGTCCATATTGGATCCTTCCTCTCGAAGGATGAATTCCTCCAACCGCTTAACTTCCCCGCAACTCTCCTGGATCCTACGGTCCTCGTTATTTCAGGGATTCTCCACAGAGAATTTTGACCACTCAATTCCTTCCTTGACAGCTCCTTCGAAATAAACCAGTATTCTTATACTGGAACTCAAATCCTGCGAAATGACTTCAACTCCCCCCTGTGAACACTTCAAAAGCATTAACCCTTCTGATCTTTTCTCTGACAACTTCAAATCACAAAAGAACTCCTGCACACACTCCTTGCGGCAATCCTTCAAAGACTCCTGGGTATTTTAACTCCCAACTCTGTGCACCTTCTCTGCAATAGTAGTCCTTCCATCTCTCAACCTTAATTGATAAGTTCTACGGTCTTGACCTGATCTGAAATTTTTACTTGATCTTTAACCATTACTTGCATGTGAATATCTTAATTGTTAACCATTTTTATGAATGCAAAATTAAAGAAATTTCATCACACATAAACATGTAAGCATACTATCTAAGAACAAGAATTGGTAACAAAGTTCACCAGACTTCCTGGCTACCTCTCCGGGCCACTTTCCAAATGGGAAGGCCGGTAGATTAAGTATTCAAATGCTTAGAAAGTGACTTTTGATTTATGTCTGTCCTATATAGTAACAGACTTCAACAACAACTGCAAGATGAAATTATGAGACTATTAAGTATGAACATGGATAACTTTCCGTGTATCTGGAAGATTCTGTGAGCACTTTTCTGTCTGGATGCCTAAATACAAAAATTGAAGCTGGATCTGGAATCCTTGCGAAAAATCGAGACTTTTGAGTATAAACTCAATATATTTCTGAAATTGGACTCTAGATGCCCTTCCTAGCACAATTCCCAAATCTGCCCTGATTGTACAGTGCGTACAGCCTCAGGATGCATGCCAATTCTGAAACACTTTGAACTACGTGCAAAACCACCTCGGTCTACGTGAAATTTCACTTTGATCACTATGCAACATCACCTCAATCTGCATACCTATCTTTCCCCGCATCAAAGCTCATTCTTCTCCTCCTCGAGATGCGTGCAAATGATCCATTAAATAATAAGATCAAAACCCAAAAATGAGGCGTGGGCCATGGGGCCACGCACCCTTCCAAATCTCGTTCAAATCGAAACTTTTTAAATTTTGCGTGCCACCCTTTGCCACATCTCAAAGCGATGGCGCATTGGTAGCTTTGGTTGTTAAAGTGGTCAGGGGGGCGGAAGTCCCGGTGTGAAACCCGTGGGCTTCCCCTCCTACACATATATGCACGTGATTTGTTATCATATGGTTTATATTTTAAGATTTTTGGGGCGCGATTTTTTGGTATATAACATATATATTCACACACACACACACACACACACACACACACACACACACATATATATATATGCGCGCGCGTTTTAACATATGGTACATTGCAAGGTTTTAATACTATGGTTGGCGCATGTTTTAATACCCATTATATAATGCGCTTTGCTATAGTATTATATGTTGGGTTTATTTTATATGGTTTTTGACATTATAACATGTGCTTTGGGTATGTTATACCATACCATTTGGTTTTTAATATATGGTATAACATATGTTTTGGGTTTTTTTTTTTTACATATGATTTTTAATACATAAAAATACTAAGGGGATGCCTTGGTGTTGGCAAGGTCAAGGGCTAGGCTCTTGACCACCTCTTTTTTTTAAAACCATTTCTAACCCATTTTAAACTCATTTCTAACCATATTTCACCAACTTTGACGAAACTTCAATTGCTCATATCTTTGTCACTTAGAGGTCATTTTTCCTTAAACGAACGTCGTCGGAAAGCTGCTGACGAGCTCTTCCACTTTGTAAACTTTACTTTTCCATTTTAATACTTTAACTCTATCTAATTTTGAGATGATCCTTCTGGATCAAACCTTCCCACTGAAAAGTTTTTTGACCACAAAAAGTATGAAATCATTCAGACATGAAGTGACGGCATGATCTCCCCACTTGACCTGTATCACTTATCCATTCTTCCTGGAACCTATACATCTGACTCAACAATACAACAATCAACACTGCACTAACATTGTTAAGTACATCAATCACATTCTTAATCACATCTTCATTCAACATTGTCGGACCCAACCACATACTGTTGATGAGTAATAAGCCGAATATAAACATTGAACATGTGAAAGAGATTGTACCCATACCATGCTGACTTTTATCCAAAACACTATCAAGCAAAATAGGTGCATCATAGTGATTTGACACTTCCTTTTCATGTTTAGGATTCTTTTCTTCCTTACATTGTATAGACATAAGTGTCAAATTCTGACTTGCATTAACAACCCTTTTTAATTGTTGTGTAGTGCCCAATGATTTGTCATTTTTGAATGAATTTGAATGCACTATGTACTCAATTTCTTCTTTAAACAAGTGATATTGATTATGTTCTTGATAGAATATCATTTTTCAATCATATAAGTACGGACTACCCAACACAATTCCACAAATATCTAGTGGGACCACATCAAATTCAACCTCATCTACAAATTTAGATGTAATTGCAAACTTTAGATCACATTCTTGTGTTACCTGTAATCTTTTATATTTGCATACCCAACCTAATGGATAAGGTTTCTTTTGTGGCTTTGTTGTTAATCCCAATTGCTTAACTACTTCTTCTGAAATAAGATTAGCTTGAGATCCACTATCTATGAGTGTGTCGATCTTTGTTTGTTTTGTAATCACTCTTATATGAAACAATGCATTCCTCTTTCTATCCTCAGAATTGTCATCATCTTTAGAAGTAGAAGCACATGAAGAACCAATTTTTGAATCATTATCAGCAATAGATTTACCTTTCACACCTACGATTGTTACCTTTGTTTTGTCCTCGGAATCTGATCCAAGGTCCTCAACGATAACCATGGCTGTTTGCTTCCCCTTCCGATCCTTAAACCACTTTGGTTTCATTTCAGGATGTAGCTTCCAACACTTTTCCTCTTCATGCCCTTGCTTTTGACAATGTGAGCATGTAGGTCTCTCATCACCCTTCTTCATTGTAGCTATATGTTTATTTTTCCGCTTTTCCTTGCCTTCTTTTGCCTGGACGGATTCAGCTGAAGAAACTTCATGAACACTATTTCCTTTTGACTCAATGTGAGTTGCTTGCACACACACCTCATCAAGATTAGTCGGATTAAACATCGATATCATATGACGTAAATAAGTATGCAATCCTCCTATATATTTGAGAAGAGTTTCCTGAGTGTAGAGAGGTATACCAAGTATCAATGCTCTTTTTCGAAATTCTTGTGTGTATTCTTGCACACTTTGTCCCTTACTTTGTCTCAAATTCTACCAATCCATCACAGCTTGCTACATATAACCTAATGGATAAAATTTCTTTTTAAGAGCTGAAATGAACTCATACCAAGAGGAAATGATTTTGCCTTTTGTGGAAATATCCTCTTGAGATCTTCTCTCCCACCAAATGAGAGCAGTCCTTCCAAGTTGGAGAGAAGCCAACTGAATTTTAACATCATCTTCAGTAAATTTTTGAATCCTACAATAAACTTCAATTTGACGGATCCTATTTGTCCAATTTTTCAGCATTAAGTTCTCCATTATACATAGGTAAATCAAACTTAATATCAAGCTTTAAATGAGGTATATTAGGATCAACTTTTGTATTTTGATTTTCAAATGGAGAAGGAATAGAACTATCAGGAAGAGATGGAGAAGTTGGTGGAGTTTTAGGAAGTTCCTCACCACCTTCTTCTTTTTTACCTTATGTATTAGATGGCCCACCCTGTTCACCTTTCTTTCGATCTTGATAGAGCTCCTCTACCATCGTTTGCATTCTCATGAAAGATTTCAGAAACTCCTCTTCAGAAGGGATAGCGGAAGTTGTTGCTTCTCCTTTTGGTGAAGACATCCTTCCTCTTCTTGAACCAATCTCTGGATCAAACTCTTCAAGTTCCCCTTCACCACACTGAAGCTTGGATCTTGTTAACATCAACTCACAAAGCAAATGGTTAACCTTTCTCTGATACCAACTTGATCTGAAATTCTTACTTGATCTTTAACCATTGCTTGCATGTGAATCTCTTAATTGTTAACCATCTTTATGAATGCAAAATTAAAGAAATTTCATCACACATAAACATGTAAGCATACTATCTAAGAACAAGAATTGGTAATGGAGTTCACCAGAATTCCTAGCTACCTCTCTGGGCCACTTTCCAAATGGGAAGGTCGATAGATTAAGTATTCAAATGCTTACAAAGTGACTTTTGAGTTTTGTCTGTCCTATACAGTGACAGACTTCAACAACAACTACAAGACAAAATTCTGAGACTTTTAAGTATGAACATGGATACCTTTTCGTGTATCTGGAATATTCTGTAAGCACTTTTCTGTCTGGATGCCTGAATACAAAAACAGAAGATGGATCTGGAATCCTTGCGAAAAATAGAGACTTTTGAGTATAAACTTGATATATTTATGAAACTGGACTCCAGATGCCCTTCTTGGCACAATTCCCAAATCTGCGTTGATTGTACAGTTCGTACGGCCTCAGGATGCGTGCCAATTCTGAACCACCTCGAACTACGTGCAAAAACCACCTCGGTCTATGTACAATTTCACTTCGATCACTGTGCAGCATCACCTCGATCTACATGCATGTCTCTGCCTGCATCAAAGCTCATTCTTCTCCTCCTCGAGATGTGTGCAAATGCTCCATTAAATAATAAAATCAAAACCCAAAAATGAGGCGTGGGCCATGGGGCCACACGCCCTTCCAAATCTCATTCAAATCGGAACTTTTTAAATTTTTCGCGCCACCCTCTGCCACGTCTCAAAGCGGTGGCGTGTTGGTAGCTTTGGTTGTTAAAGTTGTTCGGGGGGGCGGAAGTCTCGGTGTGAAACCCGCGGGCTTCCCCTCCTACACATATATGCAAGCGATTTGTTATCATATGGTTTATCTGTGCACGATTTTTTGGTATATAATATATATATTGACACATATATATATGCGTGCGCATTTTAACATATGGTACATTGCAAGGTTTTAATACTATGGTTGGCGCATGTTTTAACACCCATTATATAATGCGCTTTGCTATAGTATTATATGTTGGGTTTATTTTATATGGTTTTTGACATTATAACATGTGCTTTGGGTATGTTATACCATACCATTTGGTTTTTAATATATGGTATAACATATGTTTTGGGTTTTTTTTTTTTACATATGATTTTTAATAAATAAAAATACTAAGGGGATGCCTCGGTGTTGGCAAGGCCAAGGGCTACGTTTTTTATCATCCCTTTTTTTTAAACCATTTCTAATTCATTTTAAACTCATTTCTAATCATATTTCACCAATTTTGACGAAACTTCCACTGCTCATATCTTTGTCATCTAGAGGCCGTTTTTCCTGAAACGAATGTCACCGAAAAGCTGTTGACGAGCTCTTCCACTTTGTAAACTTTACTTTTCCATTTGAATACTTTAACTCTATCAAATTTTGATATTATCCTTCTATATCACGACCAGTCTGCGCACACCTTGCACAGCTTCTGTGCTTGTCTTGCACTTCTACTGAAATGAGAACAATGGTATCCCTCCCGAGCTTTTAGAGATAAACTCTGAGCCTTTGTCAATGCACTCCTTGCAGATGTTTCACTGCACTCCTTGCAAGAACTTCTCACTCAGGATGAGAAATAATTGAAACTCGTTTCCTCTCTCTCTCAGACTTCAGACATCCAACTTGAAAATAGACATTCACGTTCATCATAATAACAAATGCATGACAGAGAGAGTAAGAAATTGTAAACAAACCATTCAACATGTGTACACAGAAAACATCATGACACAATGAGTCTGGATCAAAGCTTCATATATTAATTCAGAACTTCTGTACATGGGTTCTTCTCTACAATTCTTCTACAACTCTCTTCTTCTTCTCTATGCTAATATGTGTAATCGATCTAATTCTGATTGAATACCATGATACATAGATGAGGGTGTCTATAGTCGTTTTCCCTCCTACTCCTAAAACTATCTAATCTGGAATTTAAATCTATCTACTTTCATTAACTATGCATAAATGCCTTAACTTTTTACAGATGAGAGAAATCGCTCATGATTTGTTGACAATATGCAAGTACGCTTCCCTTTAATTATTACATTAATGTTTCAAAAATATTTGAAAACGTGTGTTGGTGGCCTTCCAGCTGTCTTCCCCTTCATTCTCGCTTGACTGCTTTCGATGCTCCTGCATCAGGAAGAATGGCCACAAGATTGATGCACCCATGTTTGAATAGGGGTACCATGTATAGATGATGGGTCATATTATTCCTCAATCACTTGATGATTTCTTCCTGAAGACTGAGAGGAGATGAATATTGGAAGAAAACTGCATGGCTTCCCAAAGAAGAAGATAAGAGGTAAATAATAGCCTCACGTCCAGAGAAAGAAATCTTCCCTTTACTGAATTTTTTTTCCTCTTCATCTGCAAATCCCTGCAAAATTCCACAGGAATGAAACACTGCTACTTGGTAGTGTGAGTCTTCAATTGTTCTAGGTTGACCAGGGTCTCATATCCATCAAAAATTGAATGCAGGGATGGCATAATATATTAATCATATAACCAATCTGGATGCTCATAATCATATGCATCACAACTCCTAAGGCATGACTGAAAATCATCATGATTACCCTATAACAAGCCATCCCTGAGTGGATGAAAATTATCTGCAATCATATCATCATCAAGATCCTGAATAACTGGATAATCTGAGAGTAACACATCATAATTTTTTATTTGAAAATTACCTTCCATGTCGTAAATGGGATCTCCATAAAAAAACAAAATAACTCACATCCCGTCTACGCCTCCCAATATATATGAAATCATCAATGTGGTGATCAAACATGTCATAAGTATCCTCCACGAAACTATTTGTATCATTGGGACTAAATACTTCTTCATCTTCATGTGCAGGAGGAAAGCAAGGCTGGATGACTTCATCTTCATCATGTGGGAGAATGGATACTGATGTCTCAACATTTTTAACTTCATCGGAACCTTATTCTTGGTAAATTTATTCACAGATCTATTCTTCAAGTATCGCTTCATTTGTAGGGAATTTATGTTCAGTGAGAGGTTCTTCATCAAGTTTTTCTTCAGTAGATTCTCAGGACAATTCCCTTATAAGATTCATCATATGCTTAACATCTTCATCCACATATTTTTTCGCTTCCATCTATAAAAATGTCCTCGAGACACGGTAATTTCTAGGCAAAGGTTCATCCCATGGTGCCATAATTCCATTTTCTGAAATGACACCTCAGTGCAGTCGCCATATGAACTCAAGGTTCATCAAAGATGGATATGGTATCTTACCTTAATGGAGTCACCAGATAAAATTGCACGAAATTCATCAAAAACAAAAAAAGAGAACTTCTCTCAATGGAGTCTCTAGGAAAGCTATGGATAAAGGATCTGGGATAGAATTTCCAAGTGTCGTTATGGGTCGAAAAGAATTAAAAATCCTCCTCGGAAACAACACCAAAAACATTATCACACAATCTGTTGTCACATACCCACTATGCAAATCAATCTTTTTCGTTGATTTCTCAACAATGAGAATCCCCAAAGCTTAAAACAGCGAAATGCCAAACCCGACGGGGCTAGCGAGGGGCAAGTTTCCCTCTTGGGGTCCGGTCTACGTGACCCTATGCAGTGTCCACGTGCTTAAAATAGCCAAGAGCTTATCATCTTTTCACGATTGGGGAAATCGCAATACACGACTTCTACCTTTCCCCATTCAAATCCTCAAAACTTCTGGGGTCTCCAAGGTTCCTCTCCAAAGGGAGGTCGACGGTCGTAAGCCTCTCCTGATCCAACGGTATAAATCCTTTCAGGGTTTTGGTACTCGATAGTTTGAAATGGAACGACTCCAAGACTCTTCGTCATTCAAATCTCCAAATTTCGATATGGAAAGTCATGCAGTCGCACTCCCACGCACGTTCGCTCACAGGTTCGTTCAATCAGTTCCTGGGCCGAAGCAGCTCATTGGATTCCCTGTTGGAATCTCTGTCAAAACTCGATCCACATGTCCTTCCTTCCCTATCATGGCCTTTGCATACGACCACTACTCTTTTCACAACGGGAAATGCATATACTTTCGGGTTTCAGGGTTTCGTGATCCCTGATGTCAAGAGTTCCCTGTTCTCTTGAATCCACGATCTCCAATGAGCCAATTCACTGATATGGTCCCTTACGTGTTAGCCCTCCTGGCTAAACTCTTGACCCACGTGACCACTATCTCCCAAGACCGCAGCCTTATCTCCTGTCAGGTTTTCAGACTTTACAATGCCAAAATGTACTCGTCCTCAGGATTCGCGATCCGTCGAATCCCGATATGCCGATATGATGACAACTAACCCTACAATGGACGCTTTTCACTTGGTCAGGATTCCGGACTTCGCAATTCCAGAGTGTATGGACTTCTTTCCCACGGGATTCCCGATTCCTGATGGATAACTTTCCTTGTGGGACCTTCCCCGAATGCTCTGATTGTCGCCACGCATCCTCCTAAGATGGACGGTCCTGATTGCTTCTCGTGATTTCAGAGTTTCCTCTACTGAAATACTCTGGCATCTTGTCCCTTCGATCTCCAAAATGTCGACGGGCTTCCGATCTTTCCCACGTGTCCTCATATGATGGATGGCTCATATTGATTCCGGGATTTTCACTATGAAAATTCCCGATCTCATGTCATCGTGACTTCCGATTTCACGAATGTCGATATCCTGATGGCCATGCCTCTCGTCGAGACTTTCAACCTCCTATTCATGAGGGCTTAATCCTCATGCATCTCTTAACAAATCCAACGGCTGTCAGTTTGTTCTAGCTAAGATCTAACGGCTCAGATCTGTCCCACGTTGCGCACTCTCCCACTACTTCATGGACGTGGAAAAATCAACGGTCCATATGTTCTCATGGACCTTGGGGGTCTACGATCCCGATTTCCTCGCTATTCATGAAGATAGAGGAAAAGGGGCAAGGTATGCAACACCCTTGTTTTATTTCGTCAATCTAACGGTCGTGAATGACCATGGATCTTCCAACGAGATCTCGTCCGTCGATCGATACTTATTCCTACGCTGCTACTTCAGGATTTTAAGAGGGTCATTCCTCCTCGTACAGGATTGTTAAGACTTGCACATTCAAGTCATTTTTCTGGGTTCTTGGTAAACCTTTCCAAAGAGGGAATCTCTGTGAAGAGATCTATTCCGGGGCATTCCTGGAGACAGATAAGGGGAAACAACTTCCCGAGAACGGGCAAGAAGTCTGACTTGGTTCAACTTAAGCATAATTAAATTCATTTATCAACATAAGCCATGCGTGGTTTTTCTATTATAAGCATATACAACTACTAGTACTAGTCAAAATACCACACAGACATTCTTATAATGGAAACATTCACAGTTTCACATCTTATGAGCATAATTATCAGAATACATATATTTCAAGGAGCCAGAGGAAAAACACTTATCAGAAATAACACTAGAAGCGAGTGCAACTGCTGAGAGGGGTGTCTGTTTCCACCCAACCATAGGCTTAGCGACTCCCAGCGGATTTACCACTAGCTACCCCCGAGCTGAGACCACGGTGTTATGAGACTGCGTCTCCATTTTCCAGTGACCAAGAGCAAAGATTGCAATCCTTCCTCTCTGCTATCACTCACTTTGCGTAATGCCAGAGTTCTCCCCTCGCATCTGCCCCCCAATCGCTTCTACCTTACGCCTTATCCTCTTGCGAGGTTGAGTGTGGAGCGATTACCCTCACATTGGTCAGGCCTAATGGCTCTACGGATGGGTGGTTCACCTCCCCATCCCTCATTAAGCCATCTGCCTACTAGCCTGCGAGACATTTAATTTGGGGCCAACGAGTCGCTTTTGGTTCTCCGGGCCAGTGGAGTCCAAATACGGTGTTAATTCTCAGTGGAAGTTAATGCCACCTTTCCAGGTTCCTTCCACCGCCATCGTGGTCTCTTTTTCTGCACATCCCCTCTCAATAGTCCTGCAATAAAATTCAAAATGTTATTCACATTCATTGACCTTTTCCTCAAGGTCCATTTACATCACATATTCACATTTATGAGTTTTCCATAGTTCTTGGCTAGTCCCATTATTTTTACAAACTGGGGGAAACAGGGTGTTACAATTCCCTCCCCCTTAAAAGGAACATCATCCTCGATGTTCTTACAAACTAACATGAATTGAATGTACAGAAGTAAACAAAATCGGATATGCCTGTCTCATGGAATCCTCCATTTCCCATGTAGCCTTATCTGGGCCAAAATGTTTCCACTGCACATTGACCTGTGCAATGGTTCGATTACAGAGCAGGGTTTCCTTTCTGTCCAGTATGCATTGGGATTTTGGTAGAAATTCTCCCTCTGGTTCCACCTGGATCAAAGAACAGTCAATTATATGATTAGCATCATGTACATATTTCTTCAATAATGAAACATGAAAAACATTATGTGCTTTCACGGTGGGAGGAAGTGCTAGCCAATAGGCTACAGGTCCCACTCTTTCTATAACCTCAAAGGGTCCACAATACTGGGGTGCCAACTTGGCACAATCTCCCATTCTCAGGGAACTCCTTCTGGGCTTAATTCTGAGATATACATGGTCTCCCATTTTGAGCTCTCTTGGAGTTCTCTTTTGATCAGCATAACTTTTCTGTCGGTTCTGAGTGACCTTCAGATTTTGTTTTATCTGAGTCACTTTTTGTTCCATTTATTTCAACATATCGGGTCCAATAGAAATCCTGTTTACAGGGTTACTCCAGCTGACTGGATTATTACACGGCCTACCATAGAGGACCTCGAAGGGACTCATCTTTAAGGATGCTTGGTAGCCATTGTTGTAGGCAAATTCTACCAATGGTAGGTAGTCTTCCCATTTCCCGGGTTGATGCATTACATGCATCCTTAACATATCCTCTAATATTTGATTCACTCTTTCTGTCTGTCCGTCAGTTTGAGGGTGATAGGTGGTACTAAACAACAATTTGGTCTCTAAACCAGCCATCAGTGATTTCCAGAAATTGCAATTGAATTTTGTGTCTCTGTCAGACACTCTCTTTCGGCATACCGTGTAGTCTGAATACCTCTTTCATGAATACCTGGGCAATATCTATCGCCTTGCAGGTCAATTTGACGGGAATGAAATGAGACGACTTGCTCAACTTATCCACCACCACCATAATGGCATCATTTTGTTTGGTTGAAGTTGGTAATCCAGTGACAAAATCCATGGAGATGGTTTCCCATTTCCATTCTGGGATGGGTAAAGGGTGTAATAGTCCTACTGGGTGTCGATGTTCTGCTTTAACCTATTGGCGCTCTATGCATTGGGCCAAATATTTGGCTATGTCCTTCTTCAATCCAGTCCAATAAAATTGTTTATGGGTGGCTGTGGTCATTTTTTGGTATCCTGGGTGACCAGTGTAGGGTCTTTTATGTAGTTCATCCATGATGAACCTCTTCAAGTCGTCACGATTTGGAATGTACAATCTATCTCTTTAAGTGAGCACAACTCCTTCGGTCATTTGGTAACCTTCATATTTTCCTCCAACGGGTTCTTGCTGTAGGTATAGGGTCACAGTCTGAATGAAGGAATCTATTGCTTGTTCATTTCTAACTCTGTTCTTGACATCTGTCTCGCAGGTACTCACTGTTGCCAGGTGAATTGTTTTCATGCTTCTGCTAAGGGCATCGGCCACCCTATTTTCCTTCCGTTTGATGTGTTTGATTTCAAAATCAAATTCGCTAAGGAGGGCCATCCATCTAGCTTGTCTAGCATTGAGATTTGGTTGGTCGAACAAATACCGTAATCCACAGTGATCTGTCATAAGTACAAATTTTCTTCCCAAGAGGTAATGCCTCCACATTTTTAAGGCATCCACTATGGCAGCCAGTTCTAGATCATGAGTCACATAGTTGACCTCATGTTCATTCAATTTCCGGGATTCATAGTAGATCACCTTTCCTTCCTGCATAAGGACTCCTCCGAGCCCTTCCTTACAGGCATCTGTGCACACAAGGAAGTCATCTTCTGGGTCAGGGATTTTCAACACGGGTGCATGGGTTAGTAGATATTTCAAAGTTTGAAATCTTTCTTCACATTTCCGTGTCCACAGGAATTTTGTCCCCTTCTTCTGGAGGGCAGTGATTGGACAACCAATCTTGGAGAATCCTTTTATAAATATCCTATAGTATCCTGCCAATCCCATAAAGGATCTGATGTCTGAGACATCCTTTGGGGTAGGCCATTCCATGATAGACCTGATCTTGTCAGGATCTACTGCTACCCCTTCCTCGGACAGAACATGTCCCAAGTAATGCATTTACTTCTGAAAGAAGTCACATTTGTTGAATTTAGCATAGAGTTGATGCTCTCTTAGCACTTGCAGCACAAGTCTAAGATGCTCTTCATGTTCTTCTCTATTCTTAGAGTATATTAAAATGTCATCAATAAAAACTAGTACAAATTTATCTAAAAATTTACTGAGTACATTGTTCATTAAGCACATGAAAGTGGCAGGGGCATTGGTTAACCCAAATGGAACTACCACAAACTCATAGTGACCATACCGTGTTTGGAAAGTGGTTTTATGGATGTCTTCACCCCTAATTCAGACTTGATGGTATCCCGACCTCAAGTCAATCATTGAGAAAATAGATGCACCCCCAACTGATCAAATAGATCATCGATCCTGGGCAAGGGGTACTTGTTCTTTATGGTTACTTTATTAAGTTGTCTGTAATCTATGCACAATCTAAGGGTGCCATCCTTCTTTTTCACAAACATGACTAGTGCTCCCCATGGGGACACGCTGGGTCGAATATAACCCTTATCCATCATTTCTTTCAATTGCAATTTGAGTTCAACTAACTCAGGTGTGCTCATCCGGTAGGGTGTCCTAGACACCGACATTGCTCCTGGTGCGAGCTCTATCGAGAAGTCAATGTCTCTTCTCGGAGGTAGACCCGGTACCTCTTCTGGAAACACATCTATGTATTCCCTCATGATAGGGTGATCATCAGTGTTTGGTTTAGCACCTTTGATTGTTTTTAGCACCTGTATTGCATATAGGGGACATCCCTTTCAACAATACTTTCTCATTGGCAGGGCTGATATTTGTCTCACCGAGACCGGTTTTCGGATCCCTTGAAGGGTTATCCTTGTTCCTTCTTTGCTCACACATTCTAAGGTTTTATGGTAATAGTCCAATTTGGCTTTATGGGAAGACAACCAGTCCATACCAATCAACAGGTCGTATGATCCCGGGGGTAATACGTTAAGGGTCGCTTGGGTGGGGAATTCACCCAACATTAATTGGCAGGCTGGTATGACCTCTACCACCTTTCTTTTGGTGCCAGTGGCTAACTATACCAACCATGGCTTGGTTTGCTTCTGTGGTTGTAGCTTACACTTATCAACAGCTCTAGGGGCTATATAACTCAAATTTGAACCAGGGTCAATCAAAACAGACACTAGATGGTTGAAAATCATACCTTCTATTTCCACCACTGAAGCTTGGTGGTTAGCTTGGTTATTATCCAAGGCTGCATAAATCTGTGGCACACTCCTTGCCACATCATTGACTGTAGTAGCTTCCTGAATGTTATAAACTTTCCGACTGTTATGTTGTCGGTGTGGACAATCTCTCAAAAGATGCTCTTCTCCGCAACCCCAACATTTCAGAGGTTCTTTCTTTGGCTTATTAGTTTTCATTGGTATAGGTCCAAAAGTTTTGTTTCCGTCCACCGAGGGAAAGTTCTGTTGGAGTACACTATGAGATGGATAGTTCATTCTGGGGTTCTTCTTGTAGTTTTTAAATCTTGAGGATTTGATCCCCTTTCTCTGAAATCTCGAACCACTCCTCTGTTTCCAGTCTCCATAAGACTCTGCCTGATGTCCATATTGTTCATGACAATATGTTTCTTTTCGAATAATGTCTTCTAAGGTCTTTGGCTCATCGAATTCGATTTGGTTTCGATATTCCTTGGGTATCCCACTGATGAANATATCTTTCCGACAAATACTTCTTCCGGAAGTACTTCTCAAACCGTTTCCAAGACAGGTCCTCCTCGCAGACCCCTTTCATGTTCTTAAGATCTTCCCACCAGATGGAAGCTTTTTCGTTCAGATTGAAAGTGACCACTCAGGCCTTCAAATTCTCTGAAAAATCATGGACTCTAAAATATTTCTTCAGTCCAAGTAGTCAGGCCTTGACTTCCTCTCCCTTCTTTATCTCACCATCGAAGGAGGGAGGTTTGGCCTTTCTAAATTCCTCAAATTTATGACTCTTGGAAGTCTTTTGCTTCTTTTGTTTTCTTCGAAAATAGGAACTGGTCCTGCTGTTGGAAGAGCCTTCTGAATCACCAGCTTCCTTCTCAGTGGAATCGTCTAGCACTGGTCCTTTACCTCTGGGGTGGACCTTTCTTGAGGTTGTCCTCTTAGTATGGCCACTGATACGACCATGTTTCTACATTTTGGGTTCATGATGCATTTGTCACTGTAGGTCGGATAAGCTCTGCAGTAAAACTGCATTAATTTCAGTTTGTTTTTCTTGTTCTTTCATCATCCTTTCATTGTCAGCCTTGCAGCTTTGCAATTCAACCATGAGACTCCTCACAGTCTCGGCTAGGTCTAGAGGGGTTCCTATTGCCCTTCTTTCATATGAATCTTCATCTCTATTGTGGGAGCCTTCTCCCACCTCTTGGTGAGTCACCATTCTCTGGGTCTGTAAATTCCCGTGGTTGATCGTCCGCTTAAGTAAAAAGACAAACGCTGATTGTTAGTCAAGAGTTAGATATATTTTTATAATCTGCGCATAATTTATAACTCTTTCACCTGCATACACAATCGGGTTCTCGTTTACAAGTTTTAATCCTGGACAAGAGAGTTAAGTTAGGGGGTTACTCTTCGTAGGAGTACTTCGAACGAAGCTTATGCGCAACTCGTGCATGAGCGCAATTAGGCCGACTGTTGTAACCATGCTCTGATACCACTTTGTCACATACCCACTATGTAAATCAATCTTTTTCATTGATTTCTCAACAATGAGAATCCCCAAAGCTTAAAACAACAAAAATCCAAACCCGACAGGGCTAGCGAGGGGCAAGTTTCCCGCTTGGGGTCCGGTCTACGTGACCCTATGCGGTGCCCACGCGCTTAAGCCAACCAAGAGCTTATCAGATTTTCATGATTGGGGAAATCGTGATACACGACTTCTACCTTTCCCCATTTAAATCCTCGAAACTTCCGGGGTCTCCAAGGTTTCCCTCCAAAGGGAGGTCGACGGTCGTATGCCTCTCCTGATCCAATGGTATGAATCCTTTCGAGGTTTTGGTACTCGATAGTTCAAAATGCAACAAATCCAAGACTCTTCGTCATTCAAATATCCAAATTCTGATATGGAAAGTCATGCAGTCGCGCTCCCAAGCACATCCGCTCACAGGTTCGTTCAATCAGTTCCTGGGCCGAAGCGGCTCATTGGATTCCGTGTTGGAATCTCTGTCAAAACCTGATCCACAGGTCCTTCCTTCCCTATCACGGCCTTTGCATACGATCGTTACTCTTTTCACAATGGGAAATGCATATACTTTCGGGTTTCGGGGTTTCGTGATCCCCGATGTCAAGAGTTCTCTATTCTCTTGAATCCCCAATCTCCGATGAGCCAATTCACCAATATGGTCCCTTACATGTTAGCACTCCTGGCTAAACTCCTGCCCCACGTGACCACTATCTCCCAAGACCGCAGCCTTATCTCCTGTTAGGTTTTCAGACTTTGCAATGCCGAAATGTACTCGTCCTCAGGATTTGCGATCCGTCGAATCCCGATATGCCGATATGATGATAGTTTGCCCTACAATGGATGCTTTTCACTTGTTCGGGATTTCGGACTTCGCAATTCCGGAGTGTATGGACTTATTGCCCATGATATTCCCGATTCCCGATGGATAACTTTCCTTGCGGGACCTTCCCCGAATGCTCCGATTACCGCCACGCGTCCTCCTAAGATGGACAGTCCTGATCGCTTCTTGCGATTTCGGAGTTTCCGCTGCTGAAATACTCTGACATCTTATCCCTTCGATCTCCGAAATGTCGACGGGCTTCCAATCTTGCCCAGGTCTCCTCCTATGATGGACGGCTCAGATTGATTCTGGGATTTTCACTAAGAAAATTCCTGATCTCATGTCATTGTGACTCTCAATTTCACGAATGCCAATATCCCGATGGCCACGCCTCTCATCGGGACTTTCAACCTCCTGTTCACGAGGGCTTAATCCTCATGCATCTCTTAACAGATCCAACGATTGTCGGTTTGTTCTAGCTAAGATCTAACGGCTCAGATCTGTCCCATCTTGCGCACTCTCCCACTATTTCATGGACGTGGAAAAATCAACGGTCCAGATGTTCTCATGGACCTTGGGGGTCTACGATCCCGATTTCATCGCTATTCACGAAGATAGAGGAAAAGGGGCAAGGTATGCAACGCCCTTGTTTTCTTTCATCAATCTAACGGTCGTGAATGACCATGGATCTTCTGACTGGATCTCGTCCGTCGATCCATACTTATCCCTATGTTGCTACTTCAGGATTTTAAGAGGGTCATTCCTCCTCATACATGATTGTTAAGACTTTCACATTCAAGTCCTTTTTCCGGGTTCTTGGTAAACCTTTCCAAAGAGGGAATCTCTATGAAGAGATCTATTCTAGGGCATTCCTATAGACAAATAAGGGGAAACAACTTCCCGAGAACGGGCTAGAAGTCTGACTTGGTTCAACTTAAGCATAATTAAATTCATTTATCAACATAAGCCATGCATGGTTTTTCTGTTATAAGAATATACAACTACTAGTACTGGTCAAAATACCACACAGACATTCTTATAATGGAAACATTCATAGTTTCACAGCTTATGAGCATAATTATCAGAATACATATATTTCAAGGAGCCAGAGGCAAGACACTTATCAGAAATAACACCAGAGGTGAGTGCAACTGCTGAGAGGGGTGCTCATTTCCACCCAACCGTAGGCTTAGCGACTCCCAACGGATTTACCACTAGCCACCCCCGAGCTGAGACCACGATGTTGTGAGATTGCGTCTTCGTTTTCCAGTGACCAGGAGCAAAGGTTGCAATCCTTCCTCTTTGCTATCACTCACTTTGCGTAATTCCAGAGTTATCCCCTCGTGTCTTCCCCCCAATTGCTTCTACCTTACGCCTTATCCTCTTGCGAGGTTGCGTGTGGTGTGATTACCCTTGCGGTGGTCAGGCCTGACGGCTCTACGGATGGGCGGTTCACCTCCCTATCCCTCATTAAGCCATCCACCTCCTAGCCTGCGAGACATTTAATTAAGGGCCAGCGAGCCACTTTTGGTTCTCCGAGCCAGTGGAGTCCAAATACAGTGTTAATTCTCAGTGGAAGTTAACGCCACCTTTCCAGGTGCCTTCCACCGCCATCGTGGTCTCTTTTTCTGCACATCCCCTCTCAGCAGTCCTGCAATAAAATTCAAAATGTTATTCACATTCATTGACCTTTTCCTCAAGGTCCATTTACATCACATATTCACATTTATGAGTTTTCCATAGTTCTTGGCCAGTCTCGTTATTTTTACAAACTGGGGGAAACAGGGTGTTACATCTGTAGTTTGGGAAAAGATAAACCTAAACCATGAAAGTGTGACACAATTGGGAATAACTATCACTGTCATATTAATCGATGTCCCCCTCATTTTAGTGAAGGATAAATCCAATGCAAGAGAGACTTCCTGGGTGACCCTAGGGGGATTAAGATGGAAAGTGGAAAGTGATTAGAGAATGACCCTATAGGTCAAGATCAAAGAATGGAAAGAGGCTTGAGAGAGAGTCTTATGAGGTAGCAAATGGTTTCCCAGGTAGTTTACCTGCAAAATAATGTTAGACCTGCTCGAAGCAAGACAATTTATGAAGATTTAAGCCTCAAAACTAAAAGGGAATCAACAAGAAACCTATTGATTAAGGTTGGTTGTCATTGATGTCAACCCTTGAAGAAATTCTGATAGCACAAAGTTTTGGTTAATGGACCCAAGTCTGTTTGATGTAAAGATGACTCATTATTGTCTTGTCATGGTTGATAAGAAGTACAAATGGATGAATTCCAAAGTGGTCCCCTTATGGTGAAAGCCCCCACAGAAAGACGCTTTGGAGATTGAGTTATCCTAGAAGTATGGTTAGATAAACCATGATTAATTGTGAAATAATGAGATCAAGGTCAGTGAATTTGTCAGTGAAACTATCCTATATGGATAATGCTTGTCATGACATTTTCGGTGGTATGTGGAACGTCACATAACTCCTCACGGTTAGAGAGTTATGGCCATGTGAAGTCGGAGGACCATCATGAATCATCTAGAAGCCCCAAAAAGTCAAAGTGTTTGCAAAAGCAATTATTTAAATAATAAAGTTAATGGAGAACTCCCTAAAATAAGGAAAGTGGGATGCTACATGAAAGTATAAATACGAGGCAAGGCTCTCTCATTTAATCACACTTGAACACATTGAATATATTTTGTTGTGTAAGGCTTATTGCAAGTACTCATTAATACATCTGAAGTTTTCAAAAGTATGAGGTAGTACGAAGGGTTGACGGTGAAAGTTTCAAAATTACAAGGAATACTAAAAAACCCTAATTTATGAGGCCTACATGGGCTGACAGTGTATTAGGGTGTGTACATGTTGGTAAAGCCATGGAAACTTGAGAAGATGAAGATGCATAGGTTCTAGATTCTGAGATCAAGCTCCCAGGAAGGTTTACAGTGCTCAGATAGATCAAATCTATCCATTGGTTCAAAAGGTATGTCTTATTTCTATGAGTAGTTAGTTTTTGATGTATGCATGAGAAATGGTTATGGATATTTTAGGATTTTCCCTAGAGAGACTAGTGGTTGCATGGGATCTTCTACATAAGTCAGATCTACAAAAATACAGTGCTGGTATATTTTGTTAGCATGTTTTTCAGACAAAGGCAGAGTATGCATGTTTGTCATTGATGGCAAAGATCAAGACTAACAACGCAACGATAATCGCATGGAAAGATCAGAAGCAAAAACTCCAGGAGTCAAGGAAGCAACTCACGACAAGAATGATGAAATTGCGAAATGAGAAACCATGACATTTCGGGGTTTCAGATACTGGGAGTTGGAGGTGTCAAGGACACTCACAACAAGAATTTCGAAATGACGAAATGTGAAACGCTGAAATATGTTGATTTGACTCCATTTCGAAGTTTCGGATACCGGGAGTTGGAGGTGTCAAGGACACTCACGATAAGAATGATGAAACGCCGAAATGCGAAATGCCGAAATATGTTGATCTGACTCCATTTCGAAGTTTACGATACCGGGAGTTGTAGGTGTCAAGGACACTCACGACAATAATGCCGAAATGACGAAATGAAAAACACCGAAATACATTGATCTGACTCCATTTCGGAGTTTCAGATACCGAGAGTTGGAGGTGTCAAGAACACTCACGACAAGAATGCCAAAATCGCAAAATGTGAAACCATGACTTAATCTGAGTCGTCGATCAAAGGGAGATCGTGGACTGTTGATCTGACTCCATTTTGGAGTTTCGGATACTGGGAGATTGGAGGTTTCGAAACACTTCATGACATAAATGCCGAAACATCGAAATACCTTACGATCATTCCAGGGTTTCTAACTTGGAGTGTTGAGATACTTCTCCACAGGAATGCCGAAATGTAGGAATGTCGAAATGTGAAATCGCAAAAGCACTTTATGGATAAACGCTTGGTCACAACTGTGGGCATGTGAAGGAAGGAGCTTGCAAGTTGTAAGGCTCCATTTCATGGTCAGGAGTTGGAAGAGTCAGAGTGACTCACAATAATTCATGAAACGCGAAATTGTGAAATGCAGTTTCGAATAAGGCTATGGTCACAACCAATGGTCACATCTACGGAAGATGGAGGAAGGAGCTAGTGCAACCAAGCTTCATTTCAGAGATCGTGACTTGGAGAGTCGAGATGCCTCATCCCCAGATCCATGAAACGTGAGTCACAAAAGCACCTTCTGAACAGGCATGTGGTGACCACCCGAGGCCACATGTGAAAGGAAAGGTGAAAGGTTCCAAAGGCACAACGCTCAATAGGTTCACAGTGTAACTGCTAGAAACGACTGATGGTTTCTGCCAGAGGACTCGAAGGGACTTCAGGGTGATCGCTAGAGAAGATGAAGAGTCTCGAGGCATCTTCCAGTGGAATGAAGACTGTTCATAGAGGCTATTGATAGATGTAAGACCGTTGGAGCTTGGAACTACAACAGAGGGAATGAGCTTGACTGTGACAGAGAAGACGAAGAGTCTCGACTGCTAGAGAGGCTAAGGAATCTCAACATAACACCCAATGATGATGGACGCATGGGTTTAACCACCAGAGAAGTTGAAGAATTGTAATGATGATCAGGTAGAGCACTCAACATGGGGAGAGCATGCAGAAGCATTGTGAATAGAGGATGCATAAGATGCGTAGAGAGAATAAAAATGCAGAACAGAGAAAAGATTGGGGGTTGTTGAGAGTGATTGAGGTGTGTAGAAGGAGTCAGAGTGCACCAACTGAAATGTACACAAGAGGAATGGTGCATAGAAGGGGCATGGCGTACAGAGAATAAAAGGAAAAAGAACATAAAGTGTAAGGAAGGGGGTGCAGGAAGACACTGATGCAGGTAGAGAAGAGCAGTGATGAGACCGATAAGCCGTTGATAAATATTGTATCACTGTGATAAATTGATATATAGCAAACTTTATATTTCGGGGTGGTAGGGAGGTGCTAGGGAGGACTGTTGTCCTCAGAGGTTCAAGTGGGTGCCTGAACATAGGGAGTTGTAGCTTCCATCTGGTTGCAGCTAGAGAAACTAGGGTGGCAGGGTGGTGCAAGGGAGAACTGTTGTTCTCTGTTTTACAAGTTGGTGCATGTGTGACTAGAAGTTGGTGCTTCCATCCAGTTGGTGCTGGAACACTTAGGGAGTTGTTTCTTCCTTCTAGTGGGTGCTATAGAAACCAGGGAGTTGGTGCTTCCTTCTAGTGGGTGCTAGAGAAACTAGGGAGTTGGTGCTTCCTTCTAGTGGGTGCTAGAGAAACCAGGGAGTTGGTGCTCTTAGCAAGTTTCATCTTGCAAAACAGAGGTTGTAGCCTCACAATGAGTCGGAGCTCATATGTATGATAATGTATAGAATGTAAAGATTACTTATCATACCAAGAAGAAGATATTTTTACCCGTTATGGGTTTCCTCAGGAAATATCTGTCTCTGTATATTTCATAGGTGTGACTGATGTCGAATGTTCTATTTCTTACCTCCATGCATTATTTTGATTGTCATTAAGTGCTCTACAAAGAGTTTAAAATAATCATAATTGTTTAAGCACAGTAACAACTGATTCACCCCCCCGTCTCAGTTGTCCAACAATTGGTATCAAAGCAAGTTCCTTTTATCTAAAGGTAGATATGTAAGCTTAAACATGACAAGTCATGAAGGTACTTCAGCCACTAAGCCTCCTCTGTTTGATGGAACAAATTTTGCCTTCTGGAAGGTTAGAATGAGAACATACCTAATGGCCTTAGGTGTTGATGTTTGGGATGTAGTAGAGACTGGATACATAAAGCCTGTTGTGCTAGCTTCCAAGCATGATAAGTTAGAATTTAGCTTTAATGCTAAGGGAATGAATGCTATCTTGAATGGACTTGCAGAAGCCAAGTTTGTAAAGGTGATGCATCTTCAAACTGCCAAAGAAATGTGGGATAAACTTTTTAGCATCTATGAAGGAAATGAGAAAGTAAAAGATGCCAAACTTCAAACATTTAGGTTGAAGTTTGAAAAACTAAAGATGAATGAAGATGAAACAGTTAGAAAGTATTTTTTAAGAGTTGAAGAACTTGTGAATTCCATGAAGGGTCTTGGTGAGAAGATTGAAGAATCAATTTTAGTTCAGAAGATTTTAAGATCTTTGCTTGATAAATTTAATCCAAAAGTCTTTGCAATAGAAGAACTAAATGATCTTATAAATCTGTCCATTGATCAACTCTTAGGAACTTTAATTGCATATGAAATGAGAATCAACAAAGATAAATCCATTACTAGAGAAGCATCTTTAAAAGCAGACAAGAATACTGATTCAGATTTAGATGATATTGAGGCAAAATTTGTGAGAAGGTTAAAGAAAGGATCAGGAAAATACAAAGGTAAGCTGCCCTTCAAATGTTTCAATTGTGGTAAGATAGGTCATTTCTCAAATAAGTGTCCACACAAGAAGAAGGACCATAACTCTGAAGGTGAAGAGAAGCACAAATTCAAAAGATTTGATAAAAAACAAAGTTTATGTGTAAACAATAATGACTCCTCAGAAGACACCGATAGTGACTCTTCCTGTGAAGATCAGGTAAATGACTTCATGCTTATGGCCAAAGAGGATTATGATAATAAAATCACATGCAGTGATGATAATGATGAAGAAGCTGTGGTTGACTTGGAAAGAGAGTTGATCAACGCTTTGGAAGAGATTGACAGACTCAAACTTAAGAAGAGAAAGAAAAAACAATTGTTGATACAGTTCAAGAAAGGCACTAAAAAACTTGATGAAGACTTTGCCCTGCTAAAAGTGGAATTAGAAGAGGTAAATAAAATTGAGGAAATTCTGAAACAACAGTTATCAGAGAAGAAAGCAAGGTGTGAAGCCTTAGAAGAAGAAGTTGTGAAAACCAGAAAAGAGATGGAGAAGTTTAAGGCATTGTATCACCAAACTCTGTCAAGTATTAAAGCTTCAGAAGGATTAACCTCCATTCTAAATCAACAAAGAAACCCAAAGTTGAAAGCTGGCTTGGGGTATGAAGAAGGATCAAGTAGTGATCATCCAAGTAATACAGAACCTATAAACTCTGTCAAATCCTCAAACATTGACAACAGTCACTCTGCAAAAACAAAGAAAGAGATTCAACCACCGAGAAGGAATGAAAGAAAAAGTATCAAAACCGAACTTGTAGATCAGAGAAACTATCAGCATGGAAGAAATCGACTCACTCAAAGAAGACAATCTTCTTGCAGGTACAAAGGATTTTTCTATGGATGTTGTTTTTTCTGTTCTAACTTTGTTCACAAAGCTATAAATTTCTCTTTAAAATTTAGATATGAGCAATCAAGTTTTTCAAGAAGATTGAGACAGCCAAGAAACAAACAATCACAGACTATAAATCATGTGATGACTGGGAGAAGGACACAAGTGAAATACAACAACAGTTATGAGCACAATAACCGTTATAATCTGTTATTCTCTCACCCAGAATGTTACAACTGCCATAATTATGAACATAAAGCTGCAGACTGTCACTTAAGAAACTATAAGCCAGATTTGAATCTTGCTGTTGAAAATTTCAAGGTTTGGAAGAAGAAAGAACATGACCAGTGCAGATTAGTGTTATCAGCCCAAAGACAAAAGAATCCCTGGTATATTGATAGTGGATGTTCCAAACATATGACTAGAGACAAAAGTAAGTTTCTAACTCTAAGTGAAAGCAAATCAGGGAATGTAACTTTTGGAAATGATGCACCAGGAAAAATAAAAGGTAAAGGAATGGTAAGTTTGAGTAATGGAAAAGGAAAATCTCAAGATGTGTTGTTTGTATATGGTCTGAAACATAATCTACTAAGTGTCAGTCAAGTTTGTGACAAAGGATGTGAAGTTGTTTTTACTTCTAAAGACTGTAAAATAAAGTCTTTGAGTTCAGGACAACTGGTTGCAAAAGGGATAAGAATAGAAAACAATGTCTATGTGTTAAAAGAAGAAAAAGAAGAATGTCACTTAAGAAAATATGATGAAAGTTTGCTGTGGCATAGGAGACTTGGACACCTAAATTTTGATCATATAATCAAGCTCATAAACAATGGGGCAATAAAATATCTTCTAAAGATATCAAAGCCGTACGACTCTGTTTGTAAACCTTTCCAGATAAGAAAACTTACTCGCACTCAATTCAAATCTAAAAACTTTCCTTCAGCAGAAAAACCTCTACATTTAGTACATATGGATTTATGTGGACCATCAAGGAAAGAAGGTATAGGAAAAGAAAATTATTTTATGTTGATTATTGATGATTATTCTAGACTAACATGGGTTGCCTTTTTGAAGGAAAAATTTGAAGCATTTGAAAAATTCAAAGTGTTTAAGGCTCTGACTGAGAATCAAACGGGAAAAAGATTAAAGGCAGTAAGGTTTGATAGAGGAGGAGAGTTTAGTTCATGGAACTTCAAAGAGTTCTGTGATAAACATGGGATCAAAAGAGAGTACACAACTCCAAGGACTCCACAACAAAATGGAGTTGTTGAGAGGCAGAATAGATCAGTACAACAAATGGAAAGATCAATAATGAACGAAAGGAACATACCTCAAACATATTGGGTGGAAGCAATTCATACAATTGTTTATATCCTTAACAAATCTCACCTCAGGCCACACAATGGCAAGACTCCTTATGAACTATGGTTTGGAAGACCTGCTTCAATCAAGCATTTTAAAGTCTTTGGGAGTAAATGTTATATCAAGAAAAATGATGAAAATATTGGCAAATATGATGACAGGGATGATGAATGTATCTTCTTGGGTTATGCTACAAACAGTAAAGGGTATAGATGTAACAATAAGAGGATGCATAAACTAGTTGATTGTATAGACATAAAAGTTGATGAAGAAATCTCGGTCAGAAATGTAAGCAGTGCTGAACCAATCATAGAAGATATAATTGAAGATGAAGATGAACAGGTCCAAGGATCAGAAAGAGAAGAATTTGAATCAGATGTACATAAAAATACTTAGGCTGACATAAATCAACAGAAAGAAACAAACTCACCTCTCAGAATTGTTAGAAAGAATCATCCCAAAAATCAGATAATTGGGGATATAAATAAAGGAGTTCAGACAAGAAGGAAATTGATTAAAGACTCAGAACATTCTCATGTTTCTTTTTTATCTATGAATGAACCTAAATTTTTTTATGAAGCCATCCAGCATAATGATTGGATTAGAACTATGAATGAAGAGCTTGATCAGAATGAGAAGAAAAATACTTGGGAGCTTGTCCCTAGACCTAAAGATAAGAATGTAATAGGTTCCAAATGGGTGTTCAAAAATAAAATGAATGAAAAAGGACAAGTTGTTAGAAATAAAGTCAGATTGGTCTGTAAAGGTTATGCACAAGTTGAAGGTCAATACTTTGATGAAACTTTTGCACCAGTGGCAAGATTGCAAGCCATCAGAATGTTCCTTGCATATTCATGCCATAAGAAATTTAAAGTGTATCAGATGGATGTTAAGTCAACTTTTCTTAATGGAGATCTAGAGGAAGAAGTATATATGGAGCAACCTGAAGGATTCTCATTGACAGATAATCCTAATTATGTTTGCAAGCTGAAGAATGCCTTATATGGACTGAAACAAGCACCACGAGCTTGGTATTATAGACTGGACAAATTTTTACAACACAAAGGGTTCAAGAAAGGTATTGTTGACAACAATATCTACATTAAGTCTGAAGGTGATAATCTACTAGTTTTTTTGGTTTATGTAGATGATATTATTTTTGGTTGTACTAATGAATCATTTGTCTAGTGGTTTGCTAACTCTATGCAAACAGAGTTTGAGATGTCCATGATAGGAGAACTGTCATATTTTCTTGGTTTACAATTAAATTAGAGTTCTGTAGGAATATTTATCTCTCAAGAAAAATATTTGAAAGAGATGTTGAAGAAATTTCAGATGGAGGATTCCTCTCCTATTATTACACTTATGGTGGTTGGTTGCAAGCTCAGTAAAGATGATATGTCACCTGATTTTGATCAAAGGACGTATTGATCAATGATAGGAAGTCTTCTGTACATCACAACATCCCGTCCTGATATAATGCAAGTCATTGGAATGGTAGTTCATTATCAGTCATCTCATAAACAAAGTCACTTGGTAGCTGTCACAAGGATATTCAAATACTTGAAGGGAACAATGACTTATGGTCTGTGGTATCCCAGAAATTAGAATTTTCAGTTAACTGCTTATTGAGATGCAGATTGGGCAAACTATGTTGATAAGAGAAAAATCACCAGTGGAAGAACATTCTTTCTGGGTGACTCATTAGTAGCATGGCTTAGTAAAAAGCAAGGATCTATTTCGTTATCAAATACATAAGTAGAGTACATTGTTGCTGCTACTTGTTGCACTCAGATATTGTGGATGATCCAAAATCTTGCATATTTGAAAGTAAACTATACTGATTCGATTACAATTCACTGTGATAACACCAGTGCCATTAGTGTCTCCAAGAATCCTGTTCTTCATTCCAAGACTAAGCATATTCCAATAAAATACCATTTTCTCAGAGAACAAGTTACAAACATAATTGTTCAGCTGAATTATATTTCTTCCATAGAACAGATTATTGATATATTTACTAAACCGTTAGCAGCGACCCCTTTTGGATATCTTCGTCAAAAGTTGGGGGTTATAACTTCTTTAGTTTAAACTGGTCACCTGGTCAGGGGGAGTACTTTTTGAATATCTGTTGTATTTCTAAGCTGCTCATAGTTAACAGGGGGAGTATGTACTACAAAGCTCAGGGGGAGCATGTTTCTTCTTTAACATTGATTTCAAAGGGGGAGAAAGTGTGGTAATTTCAAGGATGCTACAGTGGTATAGTTGGACGTTCTTCAAGGGGTTTCCATCAATGCCAAAGGGGGAGATTGTTGGCATGTTTTTAAGACAGAGGTAGAGTATGCTTGTTTTTTATTGATGGCAAAGATCAAGACTAGCAGTGCAACGATGATCGCATGGCAAGATCAGAAGCGAAAACTCTAGGAGTCAAGGAAGCAACTCACGACAATAATGATGAAATTATGAAATGCAAAACCACGACATTTCGGGGTTTCGGATATCATGAGTTGGAGTGTCAAGGACACTCATGAAAAGAATGCCGAAATGACAAAATGGGAAACGTCAAAATACGTTGATCTGACTCCATTTCAGAGTTTTAGATACCGGGAGTTGAAGGTGTCAAGGACACTCACGACAAGAATGCCGAAATAGTGAAATGCGAAACTTCGAAATATGTTGATCTAACTCCATTTCAGAGTTTTGAATACTGGGAGTTGGAGGTGTCAAGGACACTCATGACACGAATGTTGAAACGGTGAAATACGAAACGTTGAAATACGTTGATCTGAATCCATTTCAGAGTTTCGGATATCGAGAGTTTAAGGTGTCAAGAACACTCATGACAAGAATGCTGAAATCGTGAAATGAAAAACCACGAATTAATCTGAGTCATCGATCAAAGGGATATCATGGACCATTTATCTGACTCCATTTCAGAGTTTCGGATACCAGGAGATTGGAGGTGTCGAAACAATTCATCACAGAAATGACGAAACGCTGAAATGTGAAACGTCGAAATACCTTCCGATCATTCCGGGGTTTGTGACTTGGAGTGTCGAGATACTTCTCCACAGGAATGCCGAAATGAGAAATCATGAAAGAACTTTATGGATAAACACTTGGTCACAACTGTGGGCATGTGAAGGAAGGAGCTTGCAAGTTGCAAGGCTCCATTTCGTGATCGGGAGTTGGAAGAGTCAGAGTGACTCGCAACAAATTCGCGAAACGCGAAATTGCGAAATGCAGTTTCGAATAAGGCTGTTCTCAAACCTTTCCTATCAACTCACCGGAGGGCTCTCCTCAACAGAGTGAAGTCCAGGACATTTCCACTCCACGAGTGGAAAGGACTGACTCTTTAGAAAAATTCCACATTACAAAATCTCTAGAGGGCTTGCGACTTCCTCCCAACTCTGTGAGACGTATTGTTCGAGTGAATTCATCCAGAGAAATTGTTGTTGAGTGTTTTGGATTACTAATCGAACCTTTCACATGCCTTGAAGGTTAGGATCCTTTTTGGACTACTGGCATTTTTGGACGGGATCTCTTTGGCTCAGGAGCAGGCGTTGATATCACTGTCACACAAACATCTGATACAGACGCGATACCTTTTACTAATGCCTATTATTTACCTGGTTCAAATGCTCAGCCAACCAACCGTATCTTCACTATCCCCCTTCAGACACCCCATTTTACAATGGTCCCAAATACTATGACTATTCCCACTAGGAATACAATGACTAGCCAAGATGTAGTGTACACTTTCACTACCCAGGTTCCCAAACCTCTCAGTTACCATTCTATACATGGATTTTTACATAATTCATACTGGAATTATAAGCACATGCATTTAAACAATTAAACACATTTAAATCTCAGAGTAAAATATATAAGTTACTGCTACAATTAAACAAGCCATAGCATTCAACAGTAACTCATTTACACAGCAGAAAACATGATACATAAACAACACAGTCATGCTCAACATGATTAAATCGTAATTCAATATACTTATCTTTTAACATTTGTAGAAATCACCAACCAAGTGCAGGCCTTCCACGAACCTCCCAGCCTTAGACCACACTATTCACCAGCTCAACAGTAGGTCACCCCCAAGCTGGGACCGAGCTCCACCCCAAGGCAAGGAATCCTAGGCTAGGCTGAGGTTACACGGAAGATAGCACATACACAACCACCAGGAAGAAAGCTCTCCCATGAATCTCCCACGCTCACTGCCCACAAACCCTCATTCCCCACATGCCTGTTCCACCCCAAGAGAGTGCACCTTCTCTATCACCTAGATAGTCCTTTGGCTGCCAGTCTCCCTTACCTTGGGTTACAGGAACAGACCGGACCGAAAGTCTCCAGGCTTTATGGCAGCTACAGGGTTCCTTCTAGGAGTTCTCTTCTCCCTCTGCGCACTCTCTCACCTGGAGGATTCGCTCACAGGCCAACAAGCCTCACGCAGTGCAGTACTGCATGGTCACAACAACCCACGGGGAACACAGACAAAGGCTTCCCCAAACCAGTTCAGCAATCACAAAATCTCTCACGGTGATGTTTTTGGTACAGGGCTCCACGCATAGGCTAGCTCAGCTCTTCCTGAACAACTAGGGATTCTTCCACTCGAGTTCAACACAGGGTTCCAGTTCAGAAAATGCGCACATGGGATTTGCCTAGGATAGACACAGACTCACAGCCCTAGACAGGGCATACCCGGTTTCCTCAGGCCAAACACAGGCTTTACGGCTTTCCAAGATGAACCAGCGTATCTGGCAGAGGTCGTACCCGTTCTACATTCAGAGGTTTAGGTCTGAATGGAGAGAAGATCCCCCCCACGGTTCAGCTCGACACTTATATTTGCATGCACTAGGGTTGACACTTGTCACCCTGGGAACTACATGCGTACCACAACGTGCATCCCCTTGCACGTTCCCTCCCTTGCCAGGAACTTAGGATAAACAGAAATGCACATGTCTCTTTTTAAAATAATATTAAAATATTATTCCCCAGGTTTAAGCCCCTAGGCTCATCACTCAGCCCCTTTCCCACCTTCCAGCCCCTAGTTCCTTGCCCACTCTGTGGACGCTCAGTCCCCCATCACTCATTCATCGTGGTTGATTTGCACTGGCGGTGTTTATATTTTATTAATTGATCTGCATACATACAAGTACATCAACAAGCTCCTGGCCTTCAACACTTAGGCTCCCTAGCCTAACAAAATACATAAGCCTACAACTTATAAAAAACTTGGCTAACCAGACTATAACACATATTTACAATCTCTTTCAGATCATAGTTTACATCGGGCTCAGCCTTGGGGACACTACAATCCCCCTCCCCTTATTTTTTCACTGTCGTCAGTGAAACTTACACTGCCTCTGTGTGTCCTTCAAAATTTTCAAAAAGATGCGGGTACTCTGCCCGCATAACTTATTCATGCTCCCATGTCACGTCCTCAGGACCGTACCAGGTCCACTGGACCTTTACAAGTGCTATAGCTCGATTCTGGAGCTACTTTTTTTTCCTGTCCAATATGCGCACAGGATGCACTTGCAGGACACCTTCTGGTTCCACCTGAATCACAGTCCAATCGATAACATGATTAGCATCAGGTACATATTTCTTAAGCAGTGAAACATGAAACACATTATGTACAATCATAGATGCAGGTAATGCAAGCATATATGCAACTGGCCCAATCCTTTCCAAGATCTCAAATGGCCCACAAAAGCTTGCTACCAACTTATACAAAACTCATAAGCCTACAACTTATACAAAACTTGGCTCACCAGCCTATAGAACATATTTACAATTCTTTGCATATAACATGATCTGTAATGGGGCTCGGCCTTGGGGACACTACAATCCCCCTCCCCTTATTTTTGCACTG
>ML799698.1:640533-658523 GCA_009831015.1 Picea engelmannii | reverse complement strand
GAATCACAGTCCAATCGATAACATGATTAGCATCAGGCACATATTTCTTGAGCAGTGAAACATGAAACACATTGTGTACAGTCATAGATGCAGGTAATGCAAGCATGTATGCAACTGGTCCGATCCTTTCCAGGATCTCAAACGGCCCACAAAATCTTGCTACCAACTTGGCGCAACTTCCCAATTTCAGGGAACTCCTGTTAGTTTTCACTTTCAGGAAAACATGGTCACCCACTTTGAATTCTCTATGGGTTCTGTTACTATCAGCGTAACTTTTCTGCCTGTCCTGGGTAGCTTTCAGATTCTGTTTGATTTTGATCATCAGATCTTCCATCTCTTTGAGTAGTTTAGGTCCAACTACTGTTCTGTCAGCTGGATTATCCCAGCTCACTGGAGTGTTTCACTTCCTTCCATAAAGTGCTTTGAATGGGCTCATCTTCAGAGATCTATGATACCCATTATTGTATGCGAATTCTACCAAATGCAGGTAGTCTTCCCACCTTGATGGTTTATCCATCACATACATTCTCAGCATGTCTTCTATTACTCTGTTTACTCTCTTTGTCTGTCCATCAGACTCGGGATGATATGCTGTACTGTAGTTCAGATTCGTTCCGAATCCCTTGAACAGTCCTCTCCAGAAATTCGAAGTGAATTTCGGGTCCCTATCAGACACAATTGTCTTAGGAATTCCATGCAAGCATGCAACTTCTTTTAAAAATATATCAGCAGCATCCGCTGCTCTGTGGGTGGTTTTCAGTGGGATAAAATGGCCAGCTTTAGTAAGCTTGTCCACCACCACCATGATTGAATCATGTTGCTTGCTTGTTCTGGGCAATCCTGTGATAAAATCCATTGTTACCACATCCCATTTCCACTCAGGAATTGGTAAAGGCTGCAACAACCCTGCTGGGTGTCTGTGCTCAGCCTTGACCTTCTGGCATTCCATACATCTGGCGATGTATTCAGCAATTTCCTTCTTCATACCTGGCCAAAAATAATGGCTTTTGACTGTTGCCACAGTCTTCTGATATCCGGGATGTCCAGCATAAGTCACATTATGCATTTCTTTTAGAATTTCCAGCTTCAACTCTTGGTCATTAGGTACATACACTCTGTTTTTATACAAAAGTAAACTATCAGTTCCCAAGGTATAATTTTCCTTGGTTTGTGGTTTCCCATTCTGTTGTAGCTTTGCTACCAGTCTTTTGTACTGCAAATCAACATTTGCAGTTTCAAGAATTCTGTCTTTCAACTCAGTTTTGTACATGCTAATGGATGTAGCATGTAATTCATGCACTTTTCTATTGAGTGCATCAGCCACTTTATTGTCTTTCCCTTTGATATGCCTGATATCAAAGTCATATTCGCACAGAAATTCCAGCCATCTAATTTTCCTGGCATTTAAAGTTGGCTAATCAAATAAATACTTCAGACCATTGTGGTCTGTTCTTAATTCGAATTTCTTGCCCATGAGGTAATGTCTCCATTTACTCAATGCATGGACAACTGCTGCCAGCTCTAAATCATGAGTGGCATAATTCTTTTCATGCTCTTTTAGCTTTCAAGATTCATAACAAATTACAGATCCTTCTTGGCTGAGAACTCCTCCCAGCCCTTCCTTACATGCATCTGTGCACACTACATAATCCTTACTTGGATCAACAATATTTAGGATTGGAGCACTAGTGAGCAGCTGCTTCAATTGCTGGAAGCTTCTCTCACATTGTTCAGTCCACTGAAATTTCTTCTCTTTCCTTTGCAAGGAAGTGATAGCATGAGCTATCCTTGAAAATCCAGCTATGAACCTCCTATAATAACTGGCCAGAGGGATCTTACTTCTGTCACATTCCTTGGCACTGGCCACTCTTGAATGGCCTGTACCTTCTTAGGATCCACAACGATCCCCTCCTCTGATATAATGTGTCCCAGATAATAGATCTGCTTTTGGTAAAATGAGCACTTGCTCAGTTTTGTGTACAACTGGTGTTCTCTCAACACCTGCAACACCATTCTCAAGTGTTGTTCATGTTCTTCCTCTGTCTTGGAATACACCAAGATATCGTCCAAGAAGACTATGACGAACTTGTCTAAATAATTTCTGAACACTCCATTCATTAAGCACATGAAGACAGCAGGTGCGTTGGACAGTCCAAACGACACCACAGTGAACTCATAATGACCGTACCTTGTTCTGAAGGTAGTCTTTCTGATGTCTTCATCTTTTATCCTCACTTGATGATATCCAGATCGAAGATCTATTTTTGAAAATACTTTCGCATCCTTTAACTGGTCAAAAAGATCATCAATCCTTGGCAGAGGATACTTTTTCTTGACAATGAATTTATTCAACTTTCTAAAGTCAATGCACAGCCTCATCGTCCCATCTTTCTTCTTCACAAATAGGACTGGGGCTCCCCACGATGACACGCTGGGATGAATGTAGCCTTTATTTAATATCTCTTCGAGCTACAATTGCAACTCTTTCAGCTCTGGTGTGTTCATCCTATAAGGAGCTTTCGAAACTGGAGCTGCTTCAGGCATCAAATTTATAGAAAAATCGATGTCCCTCCTCGGAGGTAGTCCAGGCACCTCCCGAAACACTTCCTCAAACTCTTTGAGCACCCTGTGGTCTTCCAGACTCGAGATCACATTTTGGAATACTTCTTCTACCCGGGCTGCAAATAATTGACAGCCTTTTCGATAACATTTCTTTAGCTGCATAGCTGAGATTTCTCTAACAACCACGGCTCTGGGAATTCCTTGAACTGTTACCTGATTTCCCTCTTCGTTCAGGCATGTGAACCTCTTGTTACAACAATCCAGAAGGGCATGGTGCTGGTCCAGCCAGTCCATCCCAATTAAGCAATCATATGAGCCTAAAGGAAGAATGTTCAATTCATACTTAGTGCTCATTCCTTTCATGTCCACTGAACAGGACTTAACCAATTCAGTGACCTTTCTCTTGGTCCCTGTGGCTAACTGCACTAACCAAGACTTCTCATGTTTGCTCTTCGTTAGATGCAAACTTTCTACCACCCTAGGATCTACATAACTATGGCTAGCCCCTGAATCAATCAAAATAACAAGTGGTCGGTTGTTGATCATACCTTCCACTTCAATCATGTGCGATTGAAATTCTGCTTTCTTATTGTCCAGGGTTGCATAGATCCTCGGCATTCTGCTACCCATATCCTCCACTATTTCAGCTTGCTGAACAATATGGACAGTTCCTGCTTTGTCTTTCCTATGGGGGCAGTCTCTGTACCTATGATTCCCTTTACAACCCCAACACTCCATAGGTGGAGGCCTTGGCATCTGCTCACTCCCTTCCACTTTCCTGGGATCTTTAAAAGATGACTATCCCCAAGGACTGTTTCTGAAAAAGGAAGGCTTGCTTCCCTTCTGCCTCTGTTCTTTCTTAAACCTCTTCTGGTCATCCCAAGCCTTCCGAAAGGTAGGCTTTTCTCTTTGTTGTTTGTATAGGAATTTCTCCCTTCTTATGGTTTCTTCCATGGTCTTAGGATCATCATATTGAATTTTGTCACCAATAGAAGGTGGCAGTCCACTCAGATACCTCTGAATTTTAACAGCCTCGTCTTTGATGAATGTAACATACTTCAACAGTTCCAAAAAACTTCGTTCGTACTCATCAATGGTCATACTGCCCAACTTGAGTTCAAAGAACTCCTTCATCTTTCTGTCATAGTATCTTTTAGTCAGGTATTTCTTCTCGAAATACCTCTTGAATTCCTTCCAAGTGACCTATTTCTCTTGAATGTGTTGCACCTTCACAAACTGATCCCACCACATGGACGCCTTTCCTTTCAGCTGGTACATTGCAATTCTACCTTCTGCATGGGCAGAATAATTCTACAGTTGGAAGTATTTCTTCATGCCCAACAACCATGTCTCGGCATCTTCCTCCTTCTTATGTTCTCCATCGAATGTTGGAGGTTTAATTTTATTCATTTCTCCTTTCAATTTCTCCCTTCCAGATTTCTGATGTTTTCTGATAGGGGACGGGCTTGAACTACTGTGTGTCTTACTATCAGAACATCTTTGGGAGTGACTAGGATGTCGGCTACCACTCCTCGACCTACTTCTTCTCCCATGATTTTTGCAACTCTCTTTCGTACTTGAGTCTCTTCCATTCTCAAGTTTCTTCTCTATTCTTTCCAGACTCTGCAAAAATTTTAAGTTTAATTTCCCTTGCTAATCCTTGACTTTCATGAGCTTTCGGCTATCAGCTCGACGCTCCTTGGCCTCTCTTTTCAATCCTTCAAGGATTTTCATTATATTTCCTTCCTTATCCATCTCCTTTCCATGCCCATTATATTTTGATCCTCCGACTCCTAGGTTAACATCCTTTCCTTCCCGTTCGTCTTCCATTTCAGGGGTAATTTGCACTCTTCCCCACTCCATACTCAATGTTGATTAACTGGAGTTTTGGCCTCTGTTGTATTCTGAACATGCACTGTGCAATCCAATTCAAAATTGTCAGGCCATTAAACTTCATGAATAATCCACAACATTTATAACTAATACGAACAAGAACGAAAGACATTTCAACTTCACAAGTTTTCTGAGCTCTGCTTGGCTCTGTGTTCTTTCGGGTTTCTTGAAACTCTCCTATTTCCCTATCGGGAAATTTTCCTCCCACAGGAACTCTTTGAGGTCTCCCTTCCTTCTATCGGGTTACCTCTATCGAGGTTTTGAAACTGACAATGTTCTGGTGGGTTAAATCCTCGATTCCCCAATTTCCCGATGTGCTACCCTTACGCGTTAGCCCCTACTATGGCTCTACACCATGTGACCGCTGACTCGTGACCCCAGACTTTTCTCTTATCAGGGTTCAGGGTTTCGCGAATCGAAATGTGCCAAAACTCTTGACAGCGGAATCCCTGATTTCCTGATTTCCGATGGACTCCGTCTGTGCTAGCCCTCCGGTCTATACCCTCACCATACGACCAACCTCCGTATGACCGCAGTCAACTTCCCATCGGGGTTTTGGGTTCTAATTTCCCAATGATCTCTTTGTGTGCTAGCCCCCCTGGCTAAACTTCCACCATATGACCACTGCCCATGACCGTGATCAATCCTCCTATCGGGGATTCGGGATTTGTGATGTCGCGATGCACATGAACTCACAACTTCTGATCCTCCGATTCTCGATCCTCCGATGGGTCCCAGTCGTTGACCTGTTAATGGTCCTTTCGACTGTCACTAAAAATCTGCCACCTGTCCTCCTGACAGTCGGTGTGGCCCCACACTCCTAGGCCTTATCGGGAAATCACGTATCATGATTTTCCAATGCACGAAACCTTTCCTTCCGGGATCTCTGATATCCCGATTCCCGATAGGCCGACGCGCCTTTGTGCTTTAACCCTTCACAGTTAAGCTACGTCCATGTGACCTCTACCCCATGACTATACTCCAAGCTCTCGTCGGGGTATCGGGGTTCGAAGTTTCCAAGTGTATGAATCACTTGTCACCGAGGTCCCCGATTTCCTGATGAACTTCAAACACCGATGGACTTACTCCTTATCGGGACTTTCCCTGATGGCAGATCTCTGCCACGTGTCCCCTAATATGAATGGTCGAGATCTTGTCGCGAAATCGCGGATCGCGATTCCATGTGACGAGATCTCTATGTGTTCGAGAACTCCGATTCTCCAATTTTCGACTCTCTCCAGAATTCTGACACGTGTCCTGCTTGAGAACCTACGGCTATGATTTGTTCGGTGTTTCGAGACTCACAAGGTCTCGGTTCTCTTGGCTTCTAAAATCCCGATGACTCCAATATATCGACGCCTCTCCGGGACTTCTCCTCTACCCATGAGGACTTAAACCCTGTGCAACTTCTGTCAACTCGGATGGTTGACGGGTAATCCCACAGTGATCTTACGACTCATGATCCTCCCGAGTTTTAAACTCCTGTGCAGTATCCAAAGGCGTTAACCCTTGTGCACATTCTCCAGATATGACAGTTACAAGGGTTCGCCTTCCCTCCCGAACAGATCCTACGGTTCTAACACCATTGGTGTAGAGACCTGTCTTCCTGTGGTCATAGACCATACCAGCTGCGGTTTCATAGTACCGCTATACCTCCTGAGCTTAATAAAACTCGTCAAGTGTCCCTTTGACACTTCGGAGAAAACCAGGGTCGGAATTTGGTCCTCCAAACATAATTTCTCCTCTCACCCTCAGTCCAAAGACCACTCAACTGGCCCATCTAGGCTCAGTGTCGAAACCTTAGCTCTGATACCAATTTGTAGTGTACCCTTTCACTACGCAGGTTCCCAAACCTCTCAGTTACCATTCTATACATGGATTTTTACATAATTCACACTGGAATTATAAGCACATGCATTTAAACAATTAAACACATTTAAATCTCAGAGTAAAATATATAAGTTACTGCTACAATTAAACAAGCCATAACATTCAATAGTAACTCATTTACACAGCGGAAAACACGATACATAAACAACACAGTCATGCTCAACATGATTAAAGAATAATTCAATATACTTATCTTTTAACATCTGTAGAAATCACCAACCAAGTGCAGGCCTTCCACAAACCTCCCAGCCTTAGACCACACTATTCACCAGCTCAACAGTAGGTCACCCCCAAGCTAGGACCGAGCTCCACCCCAAGGCAAGGAATCCTAGGCTAGGCTGAGGTTACAGGGAGATAGCACATACACAACCACCAGGAAGAAAGATTTCCCAGGAATATCCCACGCTTACTGGCCACAGACCCTCATTCCCCACATGCTTGTTCCACCCCAGGAGAGTGCACCTTCTCTGTCACCTAGACAGTCCTTCGGCTGCCAGTCTCCCTTACCTTGGGTTACAGGAACAGACTGGACTGGAAGTCTCCGAGCTCTATGGCAGCTACAGGGTTCCTTCCAGGAGTTCTCTTCTCCCTCTGCGCACTCTCTCACCTGGAGGAGTCGCTCACAGGCCAACAAGCCTCACGCAGTCCAGTACTGCGTGGTCACAAAAACCCATGGGGAACACAAACAAAGGCTTCCCCAAACCAATTTAGGAATCACAAAATATCTCACGGTGATGTTTTCGGAACAGGGCTCCACGTACAGGCTAGCTCAGCTCTTCCTGAACAACCAGGGATTCTTCCACTCAAGTTCAACACATGGTTCCAGTTCAGGAAATGCACACATGAGATTTGCCTAGGATAGACACAGACTCACAGCTCTGGACAGGGCGTACCTGGTTTCCTCAGGCCAAACACAGGCTTTACGGATTTTCGAGATGAACCAGCATATCTGGCAGAGGTCGTACCCATTCTACGTTCGGGTCTGAATGGAGAGAAGATCCCCCCCATGGTTCAGCTTGGCGCTTATATTTGCATGCACCAGGGTTGACACTTGTCACCCTGGGAACTGCATGCGTACCAAAGCGTGCAACCCCTTTCACGTTCCCTCCCTTGCCAGGAACTTAGGATAAACAAAAATGCACATGTCTCTTTTAAAAATAATATTAAAATATTATTCCCCAGGTTTAAGCCCCTAGGCTTAGCCCCTAGGCTCATCACTCAGCCCCTTTCCCACCTTCCAACCCCTAGTTCCTTGGCCACTCTGTGGATGCTCAGTCCCCCATCACTGGCAGTGTTTATATTTTATTAATTGATCTGCATACATTCAAGTACATCAGCAGGCTCCTGGCCTTCAACACTTAGGCTCCCTGGCCTAACAAAATACATAATCCTACAACTTATACAAAACTTGGCTCACCAGCCTATAACACATATTTAAAATCTCTTTCAGATCCTAGTTTACATCGGGCTCGGCCTTGGGGACACTACAAAATCCCCCATTGGCACACTACTTTCACCCAGACTCACCCCAACACTTCCCCCTAGATATCATGCATTGAATTCTTTTATTCCCGTTCCTACACAAATCCCATCCGGAACTCCTGGAATTTCCAAGGGAACAATCTTGTTCTTGGTTTTATTCTGACACTTCCTCGGCCCCCTTCCAGAGGGTCTCTTCCATCCCTTATCGGAGGAAATAAACCTAGTGGCACCACCTAGTATTTCACACCTAATTACCAGATTCCTGTTGGTGGACAATTTCACCCTGGAGGCCAAACACAATCCCCTTTTGGAGGTCAAATCCCAATTGGGACACAACCTCCGATTGGAGGGAAACCCCCATCTACCCGACTCTCTGGATAGAACATACCTGCAGCCTTGGACTAGTATTGGAACTATCTTATCTAAAATAATCCTCAATCGATTGGGGGGAAACAACCTCAAGCTAGATCTTTCATACCCCCTAGTACAGGCCAACCATATTCAGGTCCATCCAATCCCATTTGGGGCTCAAACGCTCGACCCAACATCCTTGTTCAAGGGAAAATACCTAACTAATACAACCCTATAAGTTACATGCCTCCACACCAACAACCACATCTGACCGAATCTTCGCATTATATGAAAACTGCTTACAACCCTACTAGTATACCTATAGGACTTCCTCCCCAAAGTCACCAATACCCCCACGTGAATAGACATTTACCCTTCTTAGCCACCCTGGACCTCCCTGATCTGTCTAGAATTTTAAATGATCCTATCAGTCACTCTCCTCAATGGCCCGTAATATCGACCAAACTACCATCCGACATTCCTAAGTTCGATGGTAAACTGGGAGAGTACCCAAACAATCATGTAATGACTTTCCACCTTTGGTGTTCATCCAACTCTTTGATGGATAACTCTATTTGATTATGTCTTTTTCAGCGAACTCTCACGGGTTGAGACATGAAGTGGTATATAGAATTACCACGAGGATTCTTCACTAACTTTAACACCCTTGCCATGGCTTTCTTCACCCACTACCAGTAACCGATCCATTACGAAACGAGAACTAAAATTTTGAGTTCTTTCAAACAAACCAAAGCCACTCATATCTCTGATCACATTCATGAGTGGCGACGGAGACGACGTCTAATCAAACTCGAGCTTCTCGATCAGTTACTGGCAGAGTGGTTCACGAAATCATTCATGAATGACATCACTCGTGACATCGTCATGGGTGGAGTTGTCACAGAAGAATAGGCGATCAGTCGTGATCAATACATAGACCCCATTTACTCACAAATGGGTACTCTTTACGATTTACTACCTGATGCACCTCGTCCTTCTACTACTACTAATTCAACTACTCATGTTGCTTCTCATGCAGTTGATGGTGTGATTGGAACTTTCGATGCCCAACCCCACTCTGCACAAGCCTCTACCACCAACCCCAAGTCTGTTGCTTATAATGTTCAACATGCTCTGTCTCCTACTCCTCCCACCGGCAAGACTTCTGAGGTGAACTTTGTTCAATATACCCCTGCCAGAAAGAATAAATATAAAAAAGGGAAGGGTAAGAATAAGGAGGATAAAAATAATCCGCAATCTGAGTAGACCAAAACACAACCTGTTGACGATAAGGATAAGCACAAACCCCGATACCCTTGTCTTATCTATGGTGATGATCACTACACTAAGGATTTTCCAAGACGGGCCGAGGTTACCAAGTTCCTTCAAGGGTCCCCAAAACTGCCTACACCAGCCATGTTGTCGCAACCCTTCCCTTCTCAACAATAGGCCCAATTGGTCATTCATGACCAACCTTTCCCCTCCACTACTTCCTATGTCCTCATGTGTACTAGTGATTCAAAAAATAATGACATCACACTTACCACTCGAGCCAAAGATTATTCTTCCTCCAAGGAGAAATTTGACGAAATACCACCTTTGTTGGTTCAACCATCTCCCTCGGCTCCACCTACCGATGGTCCTCTTCATCTCAAATGACCGAGCCTAGATACAATTCTTCTCCCTCCCCCAAAGGGTGTTGCTCGAAAGTCTTCTTTCAATCCTCATGTGCATGCTTCCCAGAACTACAGTATTGTAGAGGATCTGGCTCAAGCACTGTCTGTGATGTCGGCCCTCGAATTCCTTCAGAGTTGTCCTACACAGCGGAAGGAGTTGTTGAAAGCTATTGGTGGAATCGATCCTACAGATATGATTTAATAATTTTTGACTTGGAATATCACATTCCAAGGCTACCTCCTTAGCTCATGTTTCAAATACAAGTTGTTGTCACTGACAAGAACATTTGTAGAACAATTGTTGACGAGGGTGCCTCGACATGTGTCATGTCTGTCGCTTGTTGGAAATCCATCAGATCTCCTCCCTTAACTGAATCACACAACATGCTCAAATCCTTTAATGGCTCTGGATTTAAACCTTACGGTGTCCTTCCCTTGTTGCCCATCACGTTAGAAGGCAAATCGGTCAGTGTAGAAGTTGAGGTCTTTGACGCACCTCTCGATTACAACCTTTTACTTGGCTGCAGCTAGATTGATTCCATGCGTGCATTTGTGTCCACTCTTTTCCATGTCGTATGTTTTCCACATCAAGGAAAAGTAATTGCGGTGGACCAATTGGCCTTCTTTAACTCTGATATGCGTACCAACAACGTACCTTTCATTGCAAAGACACCCCCTAGATATGACAATGTCGGTGTGGGTCTTCTAAAAGATTCCACTCTGATGGGTACTTTCCCCATCCCATCACCCGACGTTCCACCTCCTTTGGTTGCCTTGATCAACATGATATCCACCTTCATCCGTGAAACTCCCGTGTCTTCTGACCCGTGGGTAGTACCCGCACCCGGTGATTATCTTCGCTATGGCGACCAGATGCCATTGAGTCCGGTTGAATCCGCTTACCAAGCCATTCAATCAAAATCCCCCTCTACCCCGTATTTTGTCGATTCATCTCCTGATCCTTTTCGCGTAATTTTTCCCACAGATGAGATGATTATGTCAGTTATGTCCATGGATGACACTCCTTGGGATGATGGAAAACATTGTTCCATTCTCTTCCTGGAACAACACACCCTCGAGAGTTACCAACAGATTTCGACTCCGTTGACCGTTGTCGTTATTACTTCGGTTCCCGACTCCACACACGATGTGTTATACGAAGGGAACTTAAGCAAAATTTCACCCACCATCCCCCTCGACATCTCTATCAAACCTGGAGTTGTTGAAAATGTGCACATCGAATTTTCGTGTTCCATTGATGAAGTTTCCATGTATCAATCTCTTTTTCAAGAATTTCATGACGTCTTCGCCTGGATCTATGAAGAGATGCTTGGTATTGACCTCGATATTGTTGTACATGAAATCAAGACATACCCGGGCGCTAAACCCATTCGGCAAAGACTTTGACCGGTCCACCCTTGTAAAGCAGTTGCTATCAAGCTTGAAGTCGAAAAACTTCTTAAAGCTGGCTTTATTTATCCCATGGCTTTAACTAATTGGGTATCCAATCTCGTTCCGGTTAACAAGAAACAAGGTATGATCTGTGTCTGTGTTGATTATAGGGATATCAACAAAGCTTTTCCTAAAGACAACTTTCCCACCCCCTTCATTGACCAAATCGTCGACGATTGTTCCGGGAGTGAAATATTCTCTTTGATGGATGGTTTCTCTGGATATAATCAAATCAATATCGTACCTACCAACCAACACAAGACCACTTTTATTTGTCCTTGGGGCACTTTCGCCTACCGGAAACTACCCTTCGGTTTAAAGAATGTCGGTGCCACATTTCAACGTGCTATGTCTTATGCTTTCCATGATATTAATCACATTGTACAACCATATTTAGATGACCTAACAACACATTCCATGCATCGTAGTGATCATCCGACCCACCTCCGAGCCATTTTCCTTCATTGTCGGTTCTATCGTATACGATTAAACCCACACAAATGTGTTTTTTGTGTGGAGTCTGACCGACTCTTAGGATTTATTGTGTCACGTCAAGGGATTCGGGTAGATCCTTTGAAAGTTGAGGCCATTCTCAATCTCCCTCCCCCTTATTCACTTCACCATCTACAAAGTTTGCAAGGGAAGGCAAACTTTCTACGTCGTTTTATCTCGAACTACGTTGAGTTAACGCTCGGATTTACTCGACTTTTAAAGAAAGGCTCTGAATTTGTATGGGACACCACTACCAACAAAGCCTTCAACGCTTTGAAATTAACTTTAACCTGTATCCCACTACTTTTCCCACCCGATTATAGTCGAGATTATTTCCTTTATCTCGCTGCTTTAGATTTGACCATCACCATGGTTCTGGTCCAAGAGGACGATTCTCACGACGAGCATGTTATTTATTATTTGAGTCGGAGTCTCACGACTACCGAAGCCAAGTCTTTACATGTTGAAAAACTATCCTTGGCAGTTGTTCAAGATGTCCAACGTTTCTGGCACTATATCCTTTTACGCAAGATCACCGTGATTTCCGATTGCAACCCTATGTAGCACATTCTTACACGCCAATTACTAGGGGGAAAATACTCCAAATGGATTGTGATACTTCAAGATTTTGGCTTAGAGTTTGAACGTGCTAAGTCCAAGAAATCCTTGGTGTTTGCTGAATTGATATGTGACCTTCCCTGTCCTGAGACGGAAAATGTAGCATAGGATTCATTACCCGGTGAATCTCTTTTTCTGATCAGTTCCAATGACCTTTGGTATGGAGATATAATTATATATCTCCAAACTCAAACTTTTCATCCCGATTTGTCTCGTATTGACCATCGTCGCATATGTTACCAATCCCGTCAGTATATTATCCTCAGTGATACTCTTTATCGTCATGGAGTTGACTCCATTTTTCAATGATGTCTCACGTATGATGAGGCTGAAAAATCTTTGAATGAATTTCATTCTGGAGCATGTGGTGGTCACATGTATGGGTATGTTACTTCCCAAAAGATCTTACGAGCTAGATATTTTTGGCCTTATTTATTCAAATATTGTATTCTCACCATCCAAAAATGCCATGCTTGCCAAACATACAACAATAAAATAAGATCTCACCCCGCTCCCTTACATCCTATAGTTTCCGTTGGACCCTTCGCTAAATGGGGCATCGATTTCATGACATGTAACCCTCACTCGACCAGGGGGCATGGGTACATTATTGTAGCCATAGATTATTTCACGAAATGGGTCGAGGCGATGCCTACATTCAACAACACGAGAAAAAATGAAGCCCTATTCATCTTCAATCACATTATTACATGATTTGGAATCCCACAGGCTATCGTCACCGATCACGGTAGCCACTTCTGAAAATTTATGATGTCATAGCTTACTGAAAATTTGGGTCTTAGACTTGAAAACTCAACCCCCTACTATCCATAGGCCAACGGCCAAGTTGAAGCAATAAAAAAACTACCTATTACCATGCTTCGACGGATTATTGAAATTCACAAAATGAGTTGGCACACGATGTTGTTCTCTGCATTGTGGGCCTATACAACATCCGTGAAGTCAGCTACGGGGTTTACACCTTTCCAATTAGTGTATGGTTTAGAAGATGTTCAACCGATTGAATGTGAAATTCCATCATTAAAACTAGCTGTCCAACTTCTCCCAAACACCTCTGCTAAGGAGGAACATCTGTTGTATCTTACACAATTGGACGAAACCCGTCACGATGTCACCCTAGTTATTGAAACCCAGAAGAAATGCATAAAATCCCAATATGACAAACATGTCAAGCCACACACGTTTTCTAAAGGAGATCTAGTTCTCCTCTATGAACAAGATTGTGATTTGCTAGGAGACAAAAAATTTGAAGCTATGTGGCAAGGCCCTTATATTATTAAAAGAGTGTTATAGAAGGGAGCATATGAGTTAGTAGATTACGATGGAACTCCTTTGAGTGAACCCAGAAATGAGAATTACTTGAAGAAGTACTACGCTTAGCCTATATCGGCATAAGCACTTGTATTTTTACTGTATCATACTCTTGTGTGTGACTTTAGTGTGTTTTTGGTTTTTGAATTTTACCCCTGGAGACTTACCCTGCTTTGTGTTTGGTCTCCATATGTCGGTGTTTTCGCTACCTCATATTGGCCTCGCCGATGGTGCTAGCCGTAGTACCCGAAATTTAGCTTCTGCTTCTTGGGAAATCTATGCACCCTCAAACGATCTTATTTGTCTACAAGGTGTTTGTCTCAGTCGAGTGACCAATAATATCACAGAGTATAGTGCGGTCATTGAGTTATTGAGTAGTGTTATTTCTCTTGGTATTTGTCGCAACTAGTAGTTCTACAACTAAACAATGTCTATACCATCCGAAGGCCTACTCTATTACGGTTATATTTACGAATCTGCCTCTTGGAACGTCATTTCGATTATATTGAATATCAACACATTCCTAGATGTCTAAATACATTAACTAATGCTCTAGCTAATTATGTATTAGACATACATTTGAGACATTTGTAATTCCAACCTCATTTCACATATTGTACAAAGAGCAGAGTAAACCAGTAAAAGCCTCATGTATATATATAATGATATAATATTTACAAAAATAGTTTTCATCCGAAGATCAAAGCATCAAAATATAGAACCCATGGCCCCTACAAAATGGCCTCATGGATGCCTCTCGTGATAGCATACTACTGTTCTCGCTACCCTACGTAGTAACCGACTAAGTGAACCGGATATGCCTACAGTATGGCGTTGATAACGCCTCAAGATCTCCTTGATGGATATATTAGGGATGTCTGCTGTCAAGCCTTCCAGGTTCTGTTCTATCGCATCATAATCCTTAGCATCCCATCCAACCACTACGCATTGCCTCTGAATAGGAGAAGACCGTAGGGGTCGATATGGCCCTACATATTCATGATCAAATTTTTTTTATTAGTCTTTTGATTGGAAACACAAAAAACATTAAATATTTTAAAACCTCATAAAAACATTGTAAAAACACAAATGCCTTTCTTACCTAGATCTCCCCACTGAGATCCCTTATGGAGAACCAAATCTGGATCACCCCGAAAGTCTAGACCGACATAAGCATAATCGTCAATCATCAATATATGTGGTCCCAACCAATTGAAGAATGCATCATCATACTTCACAATTCGGCCTGCCACATGCTATGTCATCAGATCACACCATCTTTTCATTTGTGGGTCTCTCGGGGCTGGTATTCCCCATTCCACCTACAGGCGTAGGTGTGGAACTCTTTTGAGGAAGAAAGATACTAAAATAGAACCATAATCGAATCATTTGAGGTCCCTATTCTTTCTTTTCGTGAGTTGAGTTTTCATACTGCGTAATAGACCGTCACACCAATTGAATACTTGAGGCTCCAAGAATTCAATAACATATTGGAAGTAACTTTGGAGTGCCATGTGTGGTGAAGCACTCCCTGCCATCTGTGCAACAGTAATCAAGATGGTTCTGAGGGTCAAATATCTCACCCCTTAGATTATTACTTTTCCTTTACGTCTTTTAGCGTCAGGTTCACAATGCTCATGAATGTACTCACTTATGGGCAATCCACCACCTCGACCACCTGTCAAAGTCATGCATGCCCCATGACATGACAAATCTGTCAGGAAATAAATATCATCAATATCCAAAGAGAGGACATGAACCCCCACATGGAATACTTCTTGTTTTGAATCCCACATATGAACCATATATTCTAGTAATCTTTGTTGGGTTCTCATGCCCTGAACTTTGAAGAATTTTAATAGACCACATTGTCGGAGGTAATTTACGGTCCTTGTATCATTTAAAGCCATAAGATGATCTTCTTCGTGCTCATGCTCCCTCCATTCCAACATCTTTGTAAGAAAATACTGTAACAATCCTGCTTAAATAGATGTATAGGGATTATTAATTATAATTAATTTGATAATCTGACTGTCCTAATATGTTAGTCAAACAATAATTATTTCTTAATAATATTAACTAATTAATTATTATTAATTACTTGTTCATATCTGCCAATGATTAATTAATTATTAATTGACTCATTAATTAATTGAGTAAAGAATTAAAGGGGTTAATAGTTTAATTTATTAAAGACTTACGTATATGGGGGGAGAAACATTAAATAAGGGGATAAGACATTAAATATAAGCATAAGATATTAATAAGGGGATAAGACATTAAATATAGGGATAAGATAATAATGAAGGGGATACGATATTAATGAGGGGGAAGAGAGTCGGTGAAGGGGGATATTACGGGAGGAGTCTTACGGGGAGGAGGATTATTATTTTTAGAGGAGGAAGAATTATTGGAAGGGGGGAAGACTGTATGTCTGATGTGCTTATTTTTTTGATGTGGGGAGTTTGTTTTATGGGTTTTTGGTGAATCAGAAGAAGGGGGCACCGGTTTGCTGGGGTTTTTGGGCACGGGGGCCAGGATATCCTTACGGTATCCTGGAGCTAGGGAGACAGACAGGCTGCTCCTAGTTGGCAAGGATGAAAACTCGGTTTTGGGCAGTGTTTGACACAATTTCAACTTTAGCATTGGACCAACGGAGCAGCAGGATTTAACATCAGAAGCAGGTATTTTTATTTATGAGTTGTTGAGTTATTTTCATGCTGTAAATAAATTTTAATCTCTACTGAATATTTTTCTCATATGCTGGTGAATGAGTTATTTATGTAAATTGAAAGTAATTACATGTTTAATTGTACGAAATTTTTAGGGTTTAATTAATTAAGGTTTCTACACATGGTATCAGAGTTGTACTTCACAATCTGGAGCCTTAAGGGCCTACCTACCCGCCTACCCAACTTAGGAATGGAACTGTACCTACCCATAAATTTAAACAACCCTGAAACCCTTCAACCAGGTATAAATATGAGCTCCAGCTCCACCTAACCTGCAAGACAAGCACACAATTTTTATTATTATTATATATATACAGATATATATATAAAAAAAATATGCATTTAAAAAAAATGAAAATAATATAATATTATACATATTGTGAGTGTTAAATGAATTTTAACACTAGTTCAAATAAACAAACAAATAAAAAATAAAAAATAAAACATATACATATATGTTGATTCTGCAGAGGAACCTTGATACCTGGAATAGGAAGGCGCCCTATGCTCCAAATAGGAACTCGAAATCTTGCACAATGGAAAATACAACTTTTGTAGCCTATTGGAATTGGAATGCACACACATCCTATATGTTGTATAAATTGTTCACTGTCGAACTCCTGTCAGCCAAACCTCCAAGGAAGCATACGTTCATCATGCACTAGAAACTATGATTGTCCAATGTAGGTGGTACAGATAGCTGAGGAATCAGATTTGAAAGATCTTACAAGGTGAAAGTATCCGAAAACTTTGCTGGAAGGAATCATAAAATAAGCACCGATAGGAGAAGAGTATATGGCGTGTGTTGTTGCACTTTTCAGTGTGATGTTTATTCTGGCTTCTATGAGCCTTTATAAATGTGGCTCGCATGCATTACCAAAGAAAATCCTTATGGACACAGACATGGATACATATGATCTTTTTGCAATTCTGTACCTACTAAAACATAATAGATCAGAGGTCAACTTAAAGGCAATTACTATCAGTGCAGATGCATGGTCTAACGCTGGCCATGTTGTAAATCACCTATATGATCTTATGTACATGATGGGACGTGATGACATTCAAGTTGGAATTGGAGGAGAGGGGGGTCTACTGTTTGATGATACCATTCTACCAGATGTTGGAGGATATCTATCATTGGTTGAATAGGTGGATGTCGATATCGACAAGCTATTCCACCTGGAGCAAGAGGACAACTGCATGTAGATAGTAACTATGGTATACGGAAAGACCTTTTACCATGGGGTAAAAGACACTACTCACCTCTTAAACAACCTACATCACGGCATGTGATGATGGAAACATTGTCGTCTGGGCCAATAATTGTTCTCCTAATTGGTTCCCATACTAACTTTGCAACATTTCTTATGACAAATCCAGAATTGAAGAAAAACATGGAACATGTGTTCATAATGGTTGGTGGTGTACAATCAGAAAATCCAAATCACTTACAGAATCATGAGGGGCCACGGTCCTATTATCGACACTATTGGGTCGAGCAGACGAC
>ML799698.1:622548-634062 GCA_009831015.1 Picea engelmannii | reverse complement strand
GCAAACTGACATTGTCTCAGGGTGAGTACACAGAAAAGGTGTTGGAGAGGTTTAGAATGCAGAATGCAAAACCAGTTAGTACACCTTTGGCCAACCATTTCAAATTAACTAAGGAAATGTGTCCCAAGACATAAGAAGAGATAGAATACATGTCAAGGGTCCCTTATTCATCAACAGTTGGCAGCTTGATGTATGCAATGGTTTGCACAAGACCAGATATTGCACATGCAGTGGGAGTTGTGAGTAGGTATATGAACAATCCAGGTAAAGAACATTGGGAAGTAGTAAAGTGGATTCTCAGGTATTTGAGAGGTACTACTACACATGCATTATGTTTTGGAGGTTCAGACACTTTTCTATAGGGATATGTTGATTCAGATATGGCAGGTGATAAAGACAACACGAGGAGCACCACAGGGTATGTTTTTACTATAGGTGGAACAACAGTAAGTTGGATTTCGAAACTGAAAAAGGTTGTTGCACTTTCAACAACAGAGGCAGAGTATGTTTCTGCTACAGAGGCTAGTAAAGAGATGATTTGGTTACAAAGGTTTATGGAGGAATTGGGAAAGAAGTAGGAGAACAGTCGGTTGTACTGTGACAGTCAGAGTGCCATTCACCTTGCAAAGAACTAGCCGCCTTGGAAGATGGGCAATTGAAGATGGAAAAGATACACACTAGCCAAAATCCCGCAGACATGTTAACAAAGGGAGTAACCAGGGAGAAAATGAGTTCCTACTCAGTTTCAGTTGGTCTTCAAGCATGAAGATGAAAATGAGAAATTTTCCAGGTCCAAGAAGGTTCAGAGTCCAGCATATACAACAGCGGTGGAGTTGTTGAGATCAGTCTCCAAGTGGGAGATTGTTGATTGTAGAGCCTGATTATCTTCCTGATTCAGAGGTCCTTGATTTCAGCTGTGTTTATACCCCATGAAGTATTTACACCCCAGAAGTATGTACACTCTTCCACGCAGGGGAGTGTGGAGGGGGGTACCCCCTCTGCGGGGTCTGGGGGGGCTATCCCCCCGGCTGGGGGGTCTAGGGGAAAGTGGACCCCTAGCTGAGGTTTGGGGGCGAGGCCCCCGAAGCAAAAATTTCCTTGTAAAAGTATATTGTAATTTCATTGTAAATATGGACCGTTCATTATAAGGTCGCAGATCTAACGGTAGAGATTATGTTAGGGTTTTTTTCCATAGAAGGAAACCCTCTTTTATGAGGGAAATGTATCGTGGTTATGGTTGATGGTGAATATTGCATTCTGAGAGAGGAGACTGTGAGAGAAAGAAGAGGAGTTACAACGGGTTTTGTTGTAGGTTGTATCCCTTCATTTGTTGGATAATAATAAAGGAAGGACCTGGTAATTTCTCTGGTGGATGTATCCCACACTAGGTGAACCACGTAAATCTGTGTCTCTCTTGTATTGTGTGTCTTCTGTGTTTTGTTTCTGCATTTGTTTTATTTTATTGCTTCGTGGTCCTGTTTTTCTAACAGGAGCATTTCATGCCTTAGTACAGGGAAACATAACTGTAGAAGAATATGAGATCAAATTTATGGAATTGGTCAAATATGTTTCGTATATGGATAATGACCAACGACAGGTAGAGCACTTCATTTATGGATTGAACCCTAAGATAAGAGCTATGGTGCAGATGTGGAAACCGTCTTCAGTAGCGGAAGCTGTGGAAAATGCGCGTTATGTGGAGGAACACATGAACTTAACTGGGGGTACAAGACCGACATTTCTGCATCGTCTTGGATTCGTCGGGAAGGCCCCTAGGACATTTACCAAGGGAGGAGGATCAAGGCCACCACCATATGGTAACAGAGTCGTGCCAAGGACAACAGCTACAGGGATTTCAATGGTAATGAGCACAACATCTCATTCATCACCAACAACACAGACAGGTCCACATCCATATCAGGGAACAACTAGTAGGGGCAGGGGTTCTAGAGGAAGGAACTCATTTCAAAGACAGTCACGTAATAGTGCACAAGTTCAATCTTGTGTTACCTGTTGGGGGTGCGGAGGACCCCATTACCAACATGACTGCCCAGAGTTACAATCAGGGTTTGGGCATAGAGAAGGAAAGGCACCGATGGGGAGAGAAAGTAGCAGCCACCAGATTTACGCAGCAGTTAATAATCGCCAGGTCGAACATCAATCCACGGTGGTGGAGTCATCAGGTATGCTAAATCATATCAACGTTAAGATTTTATTTGATTCTGGTGTGACAGATAGTTTCATTTCACCATCTGCATTAGAAAAGAGTGGGTTGGCAGCCTACGAGCACGATGACTTTAAACAAGTCAAGATGGCTTCGGGGGAAAAGAAAGCGGTAGGACCTAGTGTTGATAATTGCATAGTAGACCTGGGAGTGTGTACTACCAGGTTGAAGGTATACGTCACTGCTCTTGGGGCGTATGACCTAATCATTGGAATGGATTGGTTAGCAGCTCACCAGGCTTTGGTAGATTCTTTCGCAAAGAGGGTGCTCTGTGTAGACGACGAAGGAAGGCCAGTAGAGATCCAGGGTGTATGGCGAAAAGTGTCGTTACGCTTCATATCAACTATGAAGTTTAAGCGATGCTTGAGGCAAGGGTGTCGAATTTATGTAGTGGAAGCAGTGAATGAAAGGAAGGGACCCTCATTGGATCAGTACCCGGTATTGTCAGAATTTAAGGATGTTTTTCTAAACGAGTTACCAGGGTTACCTCCTGAGAGGGAGCTTGATTTTACTATTGAGATAAAACCTGGTGCAGAACCAATTTCCAAGACTTTGTATCAGATGACAATGCCGAAACTTTGTGAGTTGCAAATGCAGTTGAAAGAGTTACTAGACTTGGGGTTAATAAGGCTCAGTGTCTCAGCTTGGGGTGCACCAGTAATTTTTGTAAATAAGAAGGATGGATCCTTATGACTGTGTATAGACTACAGGGACTTGAACCGTGCTACAATGAAAAATAGGTACCCAATGTTGTGAATAGATGACCTCTTCAATCAGATGAAAGGAGCGACGGTATTCTCAAAGAACGATTTGTGATCCGGGTATCATCAGTTAGGGATTATGGAAGGCGATATCCCAAAAACTGCCTTTCAAACTCAGTTTGGACATTACAATTTTGTCGTAGTACCTTTCGGATTGACCAATGTGCCAACAGTATTCATGAGCCTCATGAACGACGTATTCCGGAAGTACTTAGATCATTTTGTACAAGTCTTTCTAGATGACATCCTCATCTATTCCAAGAACGAAAGAGAACATGAGGAACACTTACAAGTGGTGTTGTCCTACCTTAGAGAGAACAAATTGTATGGGAAGTTGTTGAAGTGTTCCTTCTTTCAGAAAGAAATCCACTATTTAGGTCATATCATTTCCGACGAAGGAATCTCTGTGGACCCAGAAAAGGTAAAGGCCATTATGGGGTGGCCAGTGCCAAAAAATGCCCATGAGGTGAGAAGATTCATGGGGCTAGAAGGTTATTACTGGAGATTTGTGGAAGGATTCTCAAAAATAGTGAAACCCATCACCGCTTCACAGTGCAAGGGTGTCAGGTGTGAATGGACAGGAGAATGTGATAGTGCATTCATTGAGCTTAAGAGGTTACTAACTAGTGCGCCAATTCTACGAGTGTCGGATATGGAAAAGGACTTCACGGTTTGCACGGATGCGTCAAAGCAAGGGTTGGGGGGCGTGCTAATGCAGGATGGAGGAGTGATAGATTATGCGTCAAGGAAGTTGAAGAAACACAAAGAGCTATACGCGACTCATGATTTAGAATTGGCAGCTGTAATGCTAGCTCTGAAACTTTAGAGGCACTATCTTGTGGGGCAAAACTTTGATCTCAAAATGGACCATCAAAGTTTAAAACATCTCTTCACTCAAAGGGATCTGAATTCTAGGCAAAGGCGATGGAGTGAGTTTATGAGTGAGTACGATTTTGATATTTCGTACATCAAGGGAAAGGAAAATGTGGTCGCAGATGCCTTGAGTAGGAGACCACGTATCTTCTCCTTGGTACCCTTAAAAGTTAATCTGAGGGAACATATGTTGACACAACTCCAAGGAGACAGTTGGTATTTAAAGGTTACTTCAAACCTCTAGAGTGGGAGGCAGTTAGATCCAAAGTATGAAGTATATAGTCTGGATGCAGACAGACTGTTAAGATATCGAGGAAGGATGTACATCCCTGAGAATGGGGATATTTGAAGCATCATACTGAAGGAAGTCCATAGAGCACTTTATTGTATGCATCCATGTGTGAAGAAGATGTACGCAGACATGAGGGCGCTCTTCTTCTAGGTAGGCATGAAGCGTGATGTAGTCCATTTCATCGCCAAGTGCCTAGAATGTCAACAAGTGAAGGCCGACCACCATCACCCGGCAAGCCTCCTACAACCACATGATGTTCCTATGTCCAAGTGGGAAGTCATTTCTATGGATTTTGTTGTGGGGTTTCCGCTCACATCTCATAGACACAATGCCATTCTTGTGATAGTAGATAAGTTAACAAAGAGTGCTCATTTTATTCCGATTAGAGACACTTACGATGTCACTGACATGGAACATGTGTTTGTAAACGAGGTTATTCATTTGCATGGGATACCTAAGAAGATCATTTCAAATAGGGACTCCCGATTCACTTCTAAGTTTTGGACAAGTTTGCAGTCAGGGTTGGGGACTCAGTTGAACTTAAACACAACTTATCATCCTAAAACAGATGGGAAAACTGAGAGAGTAAATCAAGTCATGGAAGACATGCTCAGGATGCATGTCATGGATAATCAAACCCAGTGGGAGAAGTACCTACCTTTGGTAGAGTTTTCCTACAATAACAATTTTCATAGCTCCATCAGAATGCCACCCTACAAAGATCTATATGAAAAACCATGCAGAACACCATTGAGTTAGGATAGATTAGAAGATCGAGTAACAATTGGGCCATAATTGATTCAAGAGATGGAGGAACAGGTGATTCAGATTAGGCAAAGACTAAAGGAAGCACAAGATAGACAGAAAAGTTATGTGGATGCACACAAGACCAACCGAAGTTATGAGGTGGGAGACCAGGTTTTCATTCGTATCAGGCCTAACAAGAGTACCATACAGTTCAGGAAGGGGACAAATTTGTCACCTCGATTTATAGGACCATTCAGAATCCAAGATAAAATTGGACCCGTTGCCTATCGTCTCGTACTGCCATCCCACTTGCATAAAACTCATAATGTATTTCATGTATCTGTTTTATGTCATTATGTCGTTGATGAATCACATAAACTAAATTGGAAGGAATTGCAGGTATCGGACGTGGGAACCCTCACAGTAGAACCGTTACGCATATTGGACCGTAGAGTCCGACAGCTCAGGAACTATCTGGTGGACCAAGTTAAGGTCCAATGGGACAAGTATAGTCCAGGATCTGCTACTTGGGAAGATGCCGAGACACTACGACGAGACTATCCCTCACTTTTTTGACCACTTCGAGAATATGTTTCTCGAAGGTTGGGTGTATGTAACACCACCTTTTGACTTAGACAGACAGGATTACCTGAGGCCTATATACTTTATTTTCTATTCACAGTGAAACTTTAAGATGTATGAACATTTATGAATGTTTAAATGTTATTGATGATGATGTATATAATGTGATCTACTACGTGAATGTAAATTTTACGAATGTTTAAATGTTATTGATGATGATGTATATGATGCGACATATTGTGAGAATGTGAATTTTATGAATGTTTAAATACTATTAGAATGATGTTGGATATGATGCAATTTATTTTGGTAAATGATAATCTTATGAATGGGTGTCGAAATTGAATTATGGGATATTATGAGATCTATTTCTAACTTGAAAACTTTGATGTTAAGTTGTTGGTACACAGATATCGAATTGAAATGATGATTACATGCAATTACATGATGATAATGCGTAGAAATGTATGAGTTTTTGTTACAGACTAATCTGTAGGTTATGGGCTATGAAATAGCCAGGGAATAATGATGATGAAAGTGGATATCATGACCACTAGCTGAGAAACATTATGGTACGAATATTTGTATGTGAAATTATATTGGTTTGGATGCATTGCTATGATATGTGGATCAGTGCAAGATTTCAGGTGATGACTGCCCAAAACCAAATAAAAGATGACAAAACTCCCAGCAACATGGTGCCACTGTATATTCCATTGTAGGGTGTGGACCCTAGTTATGATTAGGAGGGGTGGAGGCATTTCCCACCATGTATCCTCCGAAACCTGAAGTCATGGGAGGACGGTGTTAGCTCACGCTCCCCAAGACATGTGATGATGACTGTCAGTTGCATGTTGGGGAAGCTTGGTCAAGATAGTGACACTTCCTCTTACAGTTTCTATTTGGAGTTAGGTCAATATAGTTGACGCTCCAAGATAGTCTAGCAGAGGAAGGATAGGAATGGAGATGGAAGTAAGTTAGGGAGGAAGAATGAGTAGAAATAGTTGAGAAAGTATGGAGATTTGTCTTATGGTGGAATTTAATGTTGTCCCTTCTAAAAAGAAAATGTGTATATATGAATATTCATAATTACGTAACTAAACCACAGTTGTCTAATAAATTGTTGAACTGGATAATTGTAATTAAAGGATTTCTCAAACATTTGGTTGGTTTATTGTCTTTTATAAAAGACTAGTCTTGTTGATTGGATTGGATGCATATATAAGTTACTAAAGGGCGATAGTTATTGATTATTAGTACATGCAGGAGACTTGTTTGTACTAGCTACACATGCATTTCTTGTACATGTACACTAGTATGTATGAGCTTTCTTGACTTACTTACTAATAATGTCGGTTAATTGTTATGAATGTGTGAACCCTGTTTCTTTTCCTTTGTACCATGAGATACCTTAACTTCAGGACGAAGTTTCCTGAAGGGTGGGTGTATGTAACAACCCTGCTTAAATAGATGTATAGGGATTATTAATTATAATTAATTTGATAATCTGACTGTCCTAATATGTTAGTTAAACAATAAGTATTTCTTAATAATATTAACTAATTAATTATTATTAATTACTTGTTCATATCTGCCAATGATTAATTAATTATTATTTGACTCATTAATTAATTGAGTAAATAATTAAAGGGGTTAATAGTTTAATTTATTAAAGACTTACGTATATGGAGGGGGGGAGAAACATTAAATAAGGGGATAAGACATTAAATATAAGGATAAGATATTAATAAGGGGATAAGACATTAAATATAGGGATAAGATAATAATGAAGGGGATAAGATATTAATGAGGGGGAAGAGAGTCAGTGAAGGGGGATATGACGGGAGGAGTCTTACGGGGAGGAGAATTATTATTTTTGGAGGAGGAAGAATTATTGGAAGGGGGGAATACTGTATGTCTGAGGTGCTTATTTTTCTGGTGTGGGGAGTTTGTTTTGTGGGTTTTTGGTGAATCAGAAGCAGGGGGCACCGGTTTGCTGGGGGTTTTGGGCACAGGGGGCCAGAATATCCTTACAGTATCCTGGAGCTAGGGAACCGGACAGGCTGCTCCTAGCTGGCAGGGAGGAAAATTCGGTTTTGGGCAGTGTTTGACACAGTTTCAACTTCAGCATTGGACCAATGGAGCAACAGGATTTAGCATCAAAAGCAGGTATTTTTATTTATGAATTGTTGAGTTATTTTCATGCTATAGATAAATTTTAATCTCTGTCGAATATTTTGCTCATATGCTAGTGAATGAGTTATTTATGTAAATTGAAAGGAATTACATGTTTAATTGTACGAAATTTTTAGGGTTTAATTAATTAAGGATTCTACAAATACCTGCATGGGAAACATAGAAGATCTTTAGCACACCTTTTCAACATTTATTGGGATTTTTAGTGAGTCAAAATTCACTTATTTTTTTTTTTATTTTTTATTTTTTACAGTCGCCGCAACCAAATTTCAAATACAGTGAAAAATTTCTGTGAGTGCGCCTTAACGCACCTACGAAAATCATTGATTTCTGTAGGGCCCGTTATAGTCCACTCGCGGTGGCCCCAACGCACTACTAGTAGTCCCAAATCATGAAAAAATCTTGATTTTTTATCATCAAAAACAAAAATTAATCCGTTGAAAAGATAGAAGATGAGATGCTTACCTATTTTACGCAATTCGCTCGTGGAATGATCCCCTATAGCCTCCACAATCCATCACCACAATTGAGGTAAAAAACAAGGGTTTTTGGTAAGCTTTTGACCAAGTGAAAATAAAATGGTGAAAAAGACTTTTTACTTCTATTTATTACTTTTTTATCACTTTTTCTAATATTTTGTTGTATATAAATATATTTTGGTCAAAATACCTTTAACTCTAAAGGTCTTGTAAGTGTTTTGTTCCTTGCACGAAGAAATTTAGGACTTTGGACAACGAATTATGGACAATTTTTATGATTTATTCTATTTTTGTCACATGTACAATTACTTTTTAAGGTTTTTTAGAAAAACCTCGAGCATAGTCTTTGTTCGTTCTCAGGATCAAAAACCAATGAGAACGTAACCGAGTATACTTTTGTCATCTTTTCGTACTTGCCATGGTAACACGAAAATAACGAAACCTATGGAGAATTCTTTAAGCTCTTTTCATGCTCCTTAAAAATGAAAAGATTGTTGAGTGACCTTGTTCTTTTCATGCTCATAAAAGTATTTGAAGAAAACATTTGATGGGCGATAGTTTATCACTTTTTTGGTCCTGTCGAACTATTCTACGAAAAAGGAACTGAGAGAGTTCTCTTTTAAGTGTTTTTCCAGACTCTATAATCATGAAAAACCTTTGAGTTTTATATCTTTGGACTCATTAAACAAACATTGACAAGCCCATACGGGACCGAACCACTCCTTCTTAGGGTTCATTAAATGTACTCTAAGGGACTCGTCTGAAGGATGAGCTTACATCAACAAGCATATGTTATCCTCCTCAAGCTTGCGTAAAAATAAAGAGGTACTCGCCAGAAATGGTGGGGGGAATTTTGGGAAAGGAATGTGTCTTTGTATCTGTATTTATGGCAGTAAGCGTCGCTCTTAAACATGAAACCCCTCTTTGTCATTTGAATCTAGCTTGGGTAATCCTTTTGTCTCTTGTTTGACCCTCTGCAAGTTCATATCTTGGGTCATTTTTGAGTCAATACTACCAAGATCGTTATCGTGTCATTCATATGTTCAAGAGAAGTTCAATCAAAACCGTCTTTCGATTCAACCATATGTAATTGTCTATTCCTACCATGTCGGCCTTCCCTGTGTCAGTCCCAAGTCACATATGTATTTTTCTCTATCCTAAATCTGTTATTATTTTGTGTCATTGATGGGGGATACATCAAGGCCCTCCTATGATGAGCCTTTTCCTGTCAACTTCAACTCATTATCTAGGAAAAAGGCTTAGAAATTATTTAGTACCTTAGAGTTTGCATGCCTCAATGGAAGATTCTTCGCTTTTGATAGTAGATCCACATCATTGATCTATGATCGAAAGATTATGTCAAGTGTTCGACTTCAAATCATTTATTCACACTTGTTGGATTGTACTAGGGTACCTGGGAGTCATTGACATCAATGGTGATTTCCCTCGCACTTGTTAATACTTTTCATTAATGACTGGTAATTAAGTGGTTTCTATTCACATTCGACTTCAACATCTGTAATCGTGTGACTAGAATCGTACTAACGGACGATAGATTGAAGACCTTAAACTTCATCATTTTTGGTCCAGGTTGTGGAGGAGTATCTGCGATTTGTTTTGACGCATAGATCCACTTTGTATGTCTCGTGGCTATGTTCATACTTGAGTTTTTTATGCATGGATCCACAGTGTATTCCCAGTGGCTATGCAGAATCTTGTTGACATGGATCCAAGTTGTATAAATTGGTGGCCATGAACTACATTTATGATTTCAATCATTTACGGTCTGGACATGGGAATGCCTACTTCAGACATGATATGATATTGTACATATGCTTGATTGTTTGCAGGTTCTTGATTGGTGCGCCCCTAGTTCTTGACACATACATGCTTATTTTACAAAGTATTTCGGCTATCTCGAGTTCCAGTCTCATACTTTGGGGGGCATTCTGTTACACATTATTTTGGTCACCCTGATGATGGTTACATAAACATGTGTTCAGGTTCCCAATATAATCTTTTTCCTGAGAAAATCCACCTCTTTCCACCCTTGCAAGATGTATTTTTGGAAGGCCGTTGTGGGCAACTCCCTTTACACAGTGTGGAAATCCCTAATTTTTGCATGCTTTACTATAGCCAGTCTGTGGGATTTCTACAGGTTGATATATAGGTAGGTTGTGGGGACACTTTGAAACTAAAAGAGGAAAGAAGTTCTAGCAGCTTCTAGGAGTGGAAACTTCTAAAAATATGAAGTGGCGTCCGTGTGGTTACAATCCTACTGAATTCTCTGATTTGATGGGATCATCCTCATCTCTTTAACCACTTTAGTTTCTCTTATATAATGATAGGCTTCTCATGTAAAAGGTTAGAGGTACAAGCATAAAGAAGCATAGAGATTGAGAAAGAATATGCCAAAGACTGTGAATAATCTTATTTCAAGTGATGCTTGAGGTCAAGTTTTTAAGAGAAGTCTTCATGTAAAAGGTCATAGAAAATGTATGTGTGTGTCATAACGAAGGGCCATTGAAAGGGAACTTGTGACATCAAGGCAATTCGGTTGTAAATTCTACCTTTCATTAATATAATACAGTGGCATGTCTCTTTCCCATAAAATGATTGATATTTTATCACATGACTCCTTGATCACATGTTTAGGTTATCATTGAATTTAGCTATTACTACTTTCATGTTGGTCGATTTGTGTTATTACAGATTTGATCTCGTAGGAGCATTGGAGCAAAGCAAGATAAAAAAAGACATAAGGAAGTGATTCATAAGGTATGTTATCTATTCCTCTTTTGGTAATTAAATTCAATGATCATAATCTAGAGAAAGCGTATTGTTCCGTCTTGTTTTGTTCTAGATCCAGGTGGATCTTGGGGGATTAGTTCATGTCCACATCTACCAATTTACCTATTAACACTATCAATCACAAATACTATAGACTCGTCACAAACAAAATTTCTCCAACAACCATTTAGAGAGCGAGTTAATCCATATGGAACAGTAAATAACATGCATAGGTTTTTCTAGATCTCAACCAAACATTTACTTCTTTCCCAAGTACCTCCATCTTTGTTTTAAATGCCAGCTATAATTACTCAAACTGCAAATTTGGATGCTATACCACTTTTCATATCTCACCAATGCAACTAACGACAACATCTCAATTTTGACTCTTGATTATTCATATTCATATATGTCAAATGAAACTGTGTCCAAACATAACCCAAAATCTCAAAAATGAAAAATGGATATTCACACATGACTTAGTTATTGCCCAAGTCATATGGGACTTTGTTCAAATTAAAAAGAAAATATAAAATTCAAGAAATTTATGGTAATTTATTTGGGGCTAAT
>ML799698.1:604658-617387 GCA_009831015.1 Picea engelmannii | reverse complement strand
AAGAGAGAGGGGGGGTGTTGGGTTATGAAAAAGGTACAAATATCTTCCTTATTTCCACAATTCATGATATAATCTTGATTGACTTTTTGGTTAATTAGGGATAAATAGGATAGAAAATGATTAATATGCCTTCTAGCATTATTATTTAAGTTATATTTAATGAGATTCTAAAATACAATTGGAATTGTTTGTTTTTGTTACAGGATTGGATAAATGTTGTCAAGCCCGATATAGCAAAGGAGATCTTGAATATGCGCAAGCTATTGGAGGTTGAGGACTTTTGGTGCAAAGCAATTTTGAAGATGATTGATTTCTAATATCGTAACTTTATAATAGTAAAGAAATCCTGAAGATCTCTTGATCCTCAAGATGGGTTAGTTTACCCAGATTATTGTGATATATAGAGGGTAATATATCCTGAAAGGGATGTAGAGAAGAAGAATTGTATCCAAGTATTCAGAACTTAGAATTTCTCTGCGCAAGATATTTTTATAGATGTCGTACCAGCTATGGAATCAATAAAAGATTTGAATGTTTTCACCATTTCTACATATTGAGTTTCTAGTGGCAGTGCTTTTGAGGACCAAGGGCCCAGTCTGAAGGAGTTACTGTTTCAATCTGTAATCGTATCAGTTTTGATTTATGTTTTATGATTTAAATTTCCTTTACAATAGTTAAAGATAGATGCATAAGTGTGTTAATGCTTTATTGTTGATTGCTTATAAGAGATAGATGTTTTGGTTTGAATGTTAATAATTGTTGTTCCAACTTCCATTGATGTAGTTTGCTTCTTGACAGTTCCTCACATTTTCATACGCGTTGTTCCTTTTCCTTAGATACGCATCTGTTGTTCCTTTAAATTAAGTTACAATTATTGTTCCTTTAAATTAAGCTACAATTGTTGTTCCTTTCAGTTAAGTTAGATTTGTTGTCCCTTTCGATTAGATTATAATTGTTTTTTTCTTCTACAGATAGAATAATTCGCTATTTCCTTTCCAACAATTTGATTCATAGTTGATAGTTACTTCTGTAGGTCTTTACTTAGATTCAATTACTTCTTTTTAATTAAATGAATTCAATAGATTAGTTAGTTCCTTTTCATTTGTAGCATGTTAGTAATCAGATTTCAATTCCATTAAGTAAGATCTTAGTCGTAAAATCTTTAATGAACATTTGAGGAACTTGATTGTGGATAAACTCAGATTTGCTTTAACTATGCGATTTTAGCCTCTACGAGCTATCTTCATATACTTTGTTGATATTCTTGAGACAAAAGAAAAATCCTCGGGTTGATAAATTAATGTTAAACTAAGGTTGTTTTTAGACATCTTTAGACCCCAACATTTTGGCATCGTTGCCGGGGAAAATGTCAAAGGTAGAATAGGTTGTGTCTCTTGAGGACCAAGTATTGAAGATGGAAGGTAAGAACCTATGCAAGCAATAAGTAAGATGCTTATGCCAACACTTACCTCCAATTGACACTTAAGAGGTCATATAGGTGTTTCTTTTTGAATTTATTTTTGCGTGAAGTGTGTATGACTAAGAAGAAAGATCTTGAAAAAGCAAAATCCCCACCAAAAACTACCAAAGCCCAGGGCTCAGGGCTCCCTGGGACAAGCACTTTCATAGACGACATCATCCAAAAAGTTGAATCTCAAGCTTCAGTCGGACCTAGGAAAGGACCTGTCTGAATTCCTTAGGCAACAGTTTTACCAACTAAAGCCAATGCTGAGATTCATAGCAAAATTGAAGGGACTGGGCAAATATTTCAAAGCACAGACCTTCCACCCCTCAACCCTTTAGATGAGGGAAATTCTTGTAATCTGGAGGAGGGAGAAGGAGAAACCAATGGGGTTTCCAAGGCAGATCCATCACCACCCCCTGATCCTGAATCTCCTATAAAAGAAGAAGGCATACCCAAAATACTAGATAGAGGGAGTGCAATCAAATCCTCTAGAGGATCAAATAATCAACCACCCCGAATAGAACACCCAGATCAAGAAATTCTTGAAGATTTTTGGCACATTTTCGATCAAATGGCATAACCAAATCAAGAACAAACCCAAACCTCCACATTGGAATATCCAATAGTTGATCCAATCACCAATGTTCCCATGTAATAAATCCCCCTACAGAACATGCCAACCTTCCATGGATTTATTTCAGAAGACCTAGACGCATTCTTATTCGAATTCGATGTCCTATGTAGAGGGTATGATTACACCTATGAACCCTAAAAATTAAAATTGTTCCCCTCTACCTTGAAGGGAGCAGCTCTACGCTGGTTTATGGGATTAGGAGGTGGAACCATTAACACATGGGATGAGATGAAACAAGCCTTCTTGACAAAATATTAGGATTATTGTAGAACTAGAGACCTAAAAGATGAAATCTTTCAAATGACTGCAAAAGAAAATTAATCATTAGAAGAATATGTTGAGAGATTTCAGTATAACTTGCAAAGATCGCCATATGGTACATTACCAGGTGAAGCACTTAAAGCAACTTTGATTAAAGGTATGAAGGATGAATGGGTAGAAACATTGAATCTAATGGGGAAGAGTGATATTTATCAAGAAACTTATGATAACATCATTCTATTATGCATCAGGTGCTCATGAGGAAGTACATGGACCAAATCAGGAATACGAACTTCCCTCACCATAAATAACAACATTACCAATGGGGGCATTATGCGAGATGAAGTTGGTAATCTCTTAGAAAATTTCGAAACAAATATTCTGAGCACTTTGAATACATAATTGGATGTATTGCAAGCCAAACAAAAACAAGCAGAAGAAGAACATACTTTGGCCATATATTTCCATAGATGAAAAAAAAAGAATGGTCCAAGGGAATGTCCTTTGGATGTGGTTCGATTTTACACTATTTTCACCAAGGGTTATGACATGGAGAAATGCCCATCGCTCCCTAGACTAAAAGTTGTCTTTAGAGAAGCAGAAGAGGAAACATAACCATTATATTTGATAGCTCAACGTCGTCAATGGAAGGCTCGCCCTCTAAATACACTCCAGGACCCCTCCTCTTTCTTTTCTGGACAGTATAATCAACGAAATTTTTTTGTTAATACATGGCAGAACCAGTCGTTTGCTAATTAGAACTGGGAGCCCCAACAATACCCACCTGCAAATCCCACTTGGCCAAACAAACCACTTGCAAATACGATCTTCCAGAATCAACCAACTACAAGTTCCACCTGGCCTAACTCACAATACCCCACCTCATCCTGGAAAAACTCAAATAAAAACCCCTATCCTCTGCAGTGACCTAATACGACTGCCCAAAACCCAAATTGGAACCAGAATTGGCAGCGCCCCATGGGGATAAACAATCAACCCATGGGGATGGCCCCTCAAACCAAACCCACGTTGCAAGATCCAATCCAACTGCCTCAAAACCCTCAATCACAATTGTGACCTCAATTACCATCCCAACCCCACCCAAATCCTATTAATAGACCAGCTCAGATCATCCATATTATGGAGAATGGGGAAGAGGATACCAACTCGGTAGGGTGCAACGAACTCTGATTGAGATCGGGGTGTATAATATCTCCTAAAGAAAATAATGTTTTCCAAGAGAAGGAGAAGGAAAATAACAAACAACCAACAATAATGCCCTCGACTATGGTAATAACGGAAGAAATCAAGCATGGGGGAAACATAGTCGAGTCACAAGATCCTGATAAAGATGAAACTCCTTCCCCTTCGTTCCCTGAAAGATTGATGATAGGAAAACCTGCCATCTATCCTAACTTCGACATTGTAGGGGAACTCAATTATTTATATATCAAGATCCCACTCCTGCAGACTCTGCAAGACATTCCAATATATGAAAAAATGATCAAGGAACTATGTGGGAGGAAGCTTGTTAGGAAAATAAAAAATTCATCATCAACAGTTCGTGTAGAAGGAGCCTTGTCTGGTCTAATTCTAGGTAGACAAGAACCAGTCAAATATGTAGATCCAAAGAACCCCATAGTAACAGTTCAGATCTAGGGTTGTTCTTTTCCAAATACACTAGTTGATTTGGGGGCGACCATCAATATCCTAACTATGGAAACTTGCAACACCCTGGGTTTTGACTCCTTCGAACCCACCCCAATTATGTTACAATTGGATGATCGATCGGTGGTTAGACCAATCGGCACACTACATGACATAGAAATCTCATTTGACTCTTGGGAATATCCAGTGGATTTCCTCATCATCAACCCAAGAAGTGGACTCGAAGGGAATCCATTGATACTGGGCAGACCATGGCTCGCAACAGTTGATGCATACATAGGATGAATAATAGGTAATAAGCCAATTTCTAGAGGAGGTGTCACAAAAAATCTCATCTTATATCCTCCAGCCAAGCCAAGCCCAACTTTCATATATCCACAATTACCACCACCACGGTATCTAGAAAAGTATTTATGAGCCCCTCTCATGCTAGAAGAAGATCTCAGACTCAAGAACTAGCTGGAGGATGATGTAATCAATGGGTTTATTAATAGCCCAACCACCATGGGTAATCCAACATGCCAGATGCTCTGATATTTTCTAGACTGTGAAGCACAAGGAGACTCGCTGGAAGATTTAATGGAACAACAAATCCTGACTATCGTTGTTCATAACAACAAATCCATTGAGATCGCACTATGGAAGTCTCTAAACATCAATGCCAATTTAGATGAGCAACAACAACAAAAGTTGATTCAAGTTCTTTCTAAATACCATCAAGCTTTTGCCTGGGAGTATTCTGACATGAAAGGTATTGATCCACAACTCTGAACACACCACATTTACATTGAGAAAGATGCCTGACCTATTTGACAGTTGCAGATAAGATTGAATCCCCACCTCAGGGATATTGTTAAAGAAGAATTACAAAATTTGTTGGACGTAGATTTTATACACCCTATCTCAGATAGTCGGTGGGTCTCCCCATTAGTCATCATCCCCAACAAAAATGGGAAATGGTGAATATGTGTCGACTACAGGGAACTTAACCAAGCCACTCAAAAGGAACACTTCCCCTTACCTTTCATCGATCGAGTCCTGGATACTTTGGAAAGAAAGAAGTTATTTTCTTTCCTAGACATTTTTAGTGGCTACAATCATATCTAGATTGCCCCAAAAGATCAAGATAAAACTACATTCACATGTCCCTGGGGTACCTTTGCATATAGAGTATTTCCCTTTGGACTTTGCAATGCTCTAGCCACATTCCAAAGGGCCATCCTGAGCATATTCAGTGATTTGATCAGTGAAGGGATTTAATTTTACATGGATGAGTTTACTCCTTGTGGCAACGACTTCAATCAAGCACTAAACAATCTGGAGAAGGTACTAGAACGGTGCATTTCTACCAGGTTATGTTTAAGCCACGAAAAATGTCACATGATGATGACGAAAGGTGTGGTACTAAGGAATTACATTTCTGCTGATGGAATTAGAGTAGATCCAACAAAAATAGAGGTAATCCTTAATTTACCTACACCACACACACAAACTGAGGTACGTAGTTTCCTTGGTGCTTCAGGATACTATCACAGATTTATGGAAAATTTTGCAAGAACCACTGCACCTTTACATGATTTGACTGGTAATGTGGAGTTTCAGTGGTCTGACAAGTGTGATGTGGCATTTGTAAGACTCAAGAAGTTGATCTCGACATCAACGGTGTTGAGAGGACCAAATTGGAAAATACCATTTCACATCTCCATCGATGCATCAGATATTACCATAGACACTTTCCTTGAATAGGAAGAAGACAATAAACCGTATGCCATTTATTTTATTAGCAAGAATATTACTTCAGCTGAACTTAATTATACAGTAACAGAAAAAAAAAATTAGTTGTTATACATGCCATCAATAAATTTTGTCATTATATAACAGGCTATCCAATTATTTTGTATACTAATCATTCTGCTATTAAATATCTAGCTAATAAACCGATTACTAATGGATTGGTTACTCGGTGGTTATTACTATTTCATGAATTTGATATCACCATCAAAGATCGACCCGGGAGAGAAAATCTTGTCGCAGATTTCATGTCCCGCATACCCAAAATAAATGAATCCTTAACAGTTGAAGATCAATTTCCATATGAGCATCTTTTTTCCATCACCACAAAGCCACCTTGGTACACTGATGCGACAAATTATCTGGAAGCGGGAAAATTATCGGCACATCTATCATCAAGGGAAAGAAAACTGATCATCCAGTGTAGCGCATGATTCACACAGATAGGTGGATATCTCTTCCACACAGGAGTTGACCTCCAGATATGAAAATGAGTACGTGATGATGAAATCTACAACATATTGAAGGCAGGACAGGATGAGCCCTGTGGTGGGCATTTTGCAGACCGTAGGACTAGACACAAAATTTTACAGATGGGCTATTACTGGCCCTCAATATTCAGAGATGAAAAGAAATACGTCCATACCTGCGACAACTGTCAGCAGATGGGAAAACCAAGTCAGGATGATGAAATTCCCTTGAAATCACAAGTAGTCGCTGAACCATTTGAGAGATGGGCACTATACTTTGTTGTCCCCTTCAATCCAAAGTCAAATCAGAAGGCCTGTATTCTAGTCACAAAGGACTACATGACCAAATGGGTAGAGGCAGAAGCCTTACCAAATGCAACAGAAGAAGTAGTCATCAAATTTCTTTTTAAATTATTTGTACGCTATGGACTACCCAGGGAAGTAATCACTCATGGGGGCTCACAATTTACAGCTCATAGAATCACCACCACCCTGGACAATTATCACATTAAGCACATAGTTACTTCTCCATACCACCCACAGGCAAACAGGCAAGTAGAAAGCACCAATAAAGTCCTGGAGGCAATCTTGACAAAGACTATCTCAACAAACCAATAGAATTGGGCTACTGATCTCCCAAATTCCTTATGGGATTATTGCACAACATGGCATAACACCACTGGTGTTCGCGTTCGAATCGTCACTGGGTGAGAAAAAATAGGAACGCTAGCATGCCCTGTTGGGCTTGGCAAGGCAGAACAGGATGTTGTGGAGCAAAAGGGTTAATATAAACAAAAACAAACTATAATCTAACTATGAACTGAAAGCAAATAATACTACGAAAATGGACAAAGAACATTAAACATCAGACACAAGTGTCATCAAAGGTTTCAGGCAGGTGCTTTATTGAAACCAGAGCGCACGCAGAAGAGAGGGACCAGGGGTTCCTTCTCCCTCCAGCGGAAGCCTCTTCGGGGCCCTCAACACAATGCTTTCCTTACAACTGAATAGAACTGAACTGAGTGATGAAAGAACTCTGGGTTACACTGCTGATGAGTTGCTTGTCAAAGGCTGAGCTCTGAGTCATCTGGACAGCGTAACGATGCTTAGAATTCCCTGTTGAAACAATGAGTCCTCACAGCCTTTTATAGCAGTTTCAAGGGCAGTTATGTAACCTTCTCCAGGTGTGAATAGGGGCGCATTAGGGTTCACTTAGGTCATTTAATCCACCATTTTTGTAGAGTTGACTTTGATTTGAGGGTCAAATCACCTTGGGGGCCGGTCTGTAGGCGGTCAAGAGGTCGACCTATGCAATTAATGCACCGTATTAGTAGATGTGCGGCTTTTTGTGTGGACAGTCGCATGTCGGGCGCACAAAACACGTTTTTGTCCCGCGCATGTGCGCGCATCAAGCTGATGTAAAGCACCTTTCAATTTTTGGTTACTTTGTATAGTTTTTTTTTCCCTTCTGGAGTGCTGTGAGATTAATTCAGTGCCATGAGTGACTTCATTGCTGTTTTGATGATGTGGAGTTCTTGTCGCCATGTGCAGACGAAATTTCAGTGATAACAGATGCCCCCTGATGGATGAGGTTAGGAGCATACGTATAGACGAAATCCATCAATGTTTCTTCTATTGAGAATGTTGTTGTAAGGGAAAGCAAGAGTGGGACCTTTTGGAGAGATCCGTTGGAGAAAAAAGGAATCAGTATCTCGATCTTCTAAGAGACGTGCGGAGAAAAAATATACAATTGTGTACAAACGAGGCGGGCATGCCCCATGCTCGTGTGATGTAACTCTGAAAAAAGATGATGGAAGTGTTGGTGCAGACAACTGCAACGCCCTCAGGGGCGGTGATGATAAAGGCAGAAGACAATTTTGCAAAGGGACATACTCTGAATAATAGGCAATGATCGCTGTAATAAGAAACAATGATGATGTGGGCATTGATGGCCCTACCACGTTCAGAGGTCTTCGGAAAAGGACCAAAATGACTGCAACAGTTGCAAAGTAAGACCCACCATAACATGAGAAAGTGTTGGCGTCGAATGTTATGGGGGCCAACGACAGCAGGGAGCAATGGTGTTTCCCCCTGTGCCTTCCGAGATCTCTCATTAAAATAGAGAATGAGAATCAAGATACTTTCGCCCTTCTGGAAAAGTGTGTTGATGTTGACAAAAGGGGGATGCGACTCCCGGAAGAAAAAAGGTGTTCTGTGGAATCTACTGAAGTGAGGAAGTGGCAGAGATACATGGATGAAGTCAAGAAGTGGGATGACTCAAGACTTCCCTTGGATGGAGGATGTATGAGGAAAACAATGGCCGCAACCGTGTAACAAGGTCAAGTGTCAGGGGGACGACAGAACTGGTGCTAAGTTGTGCCAGAGGCGGGACAAGGTGAACAAGTTCAGAGGATAGAGGTAACTGACCTGTGGGGTACTCTGAAGATATGGACGATGCCGACAAGGGTAAATGAGAAGTAATGCTCCAACCAAGGGTGACATGGGTTGCGTGTGGCCAAAAGAGAGCAGGTCGCCAAAGGTGACGACAAAGAATGTAATGACTGGAAATAAAGGTGTTTGTATAATAAATAATAAATAATAAATAATGTTGGGGAGAAATGTATAAATACAGAAACGGGTGCCCCAGTGTGAAATGCGTGCCCCAGATAGGGCATAATTGTCATGAGAAAATGATGAAGGGTAGGGGCCCCATTGGCGAGTTTCTATATGAGGTAGGTGAAATGAAGATAGGTTCGCAGATGGGCAAACTGATGGTGGATGAAATGGTGGGTTCATGATCCTACGGAGGTACAGGTAAAAAAGAACATAACCATAAAGCGATGATTTGGGAGTCCTTATGGGAAGCTAGCAAAATGAGGAGAAGAAATATGTGGTTGATTCGCAACATGATGTAAGACTACCGGGACTCCCATCCCTAAAGGGTAATGAAGAACAGCATGAGTGTCAAAAGTGAAAAAAGGTGCTATGAATGGGACAACTCATGTGGGTGAGAATGCTACCGGGTTGCAGTACCGCAGATGCAAGTGGAGGTTTGGGTACTGCAGAGCCAGGAATGAGGATCCTAAAGGCTAATATCAAAGGGTGTGACTGGAAATGTAAGTGCAATTTAGTGGGATAGGCTACATGCCAGTGCTGAATATATACCTGAAGGGATGATGTCGATGACCGATGAGCAAGTACCTGCACACATAACAACCAAATACCCAAAGTGAACAATATCTGAAGAGTATCAAAGTTATTAGCATGTATTAGATAAATGTGACAATGCGCGTGCGTACCTGGCCATGATGCGGAAAAAAGGCACCCCGGGGGCTCATGGTGAAAAGTGGCCCAGGGACAGTCATGATGTAGACGGCGGGATGCTGATCCCGTGGCTGAAGATGGTTCGAAAAATGGACGTCGTGGGCTCCCGGAATGGTGAGGGGAAGTTTGGAAAAAACCCTATATATAGTTGTAGGGCCCACATTGCCACCTCATGTGTACCTGCTGCTACAGTGAGTTCCAGAGCAGATCCAGAGGAGATTGAGCGATTCTGAGAGCATCAGGCATCCGTTTCCCAGTGTGCGAGATTCAGGTTAGTGGTCTGAACATCCTGCATAGCTATAGGTTTCTAATTTTTGGGCAGGGTAGGTACGGGAGGTCGTACGGGAGTTTTAGGGGGTTTTTGGGTAGAGGGTGGGCCCCAATGCGCAGGCGACTCAGTGGAAGGCGCGCATGAGTGCGCGCCTGTACACTGAAAAAGCGCACATGAGGGCGCGCCTGTGGGGTATACAGGCGCGCATGAGTGCGCGCCTGTAGCTTGAACAGGCGTGCTCTAGAGCGCGCCTGTGGGGATGACAGGCATGCTCTAGCACGTGCCTGTATGGTGAACAGGCGCGCATGTGTGCACGCCTGTGGGGGTAAAAACCGTGCCTTGGAGGCAAGGTTTCAAGGTGAAAAAAATAGCTCTTTTTGATGTTTTGGATAATTGCCTAATCTAATATAGGACTCTGGGTTGTGTGCAGGCAGCGATCAGTGAGCATGGATGTGCGATGGCGCGAGTGAGACTGGGAGCCGCTGCGGGAGGAGGTGGCCGAGGCGGGGCCGGCAGTGCAGGCGTATTTAGCAGCCAGTGGGTTGCTAAAGTTTTTTGAGTGCCCTATGATACGGGCCCAGGAGTATTTTCTCCAGTTTCTGTTTGAGATGTGGAGCCCTGAGCAGCACTGCTTCCTCGTGCGAGGAGAGCAGGTCACCTTCACTGCGGTGGAGGACATCTACTTTTTGAGTGGGCTCCCCTTTCGGGGAACACCGTTATCGACAGTGCTTGTGCTGCCGAGGGACACTGATCTGGCAGAGGTCGTCGAGCGATACTGCTCAGGTGAGCACTATATGACTGGGTCATCAGTGCGTATTAGTGCGATAGATGTTCTGCTGCATCGTTGCATAGGAGCGATGATAGTGCGGGTGTATGGGACCCGAGCACCCCACCGGATTAGTGGTGGTGAGCTGGTACTGATGGAGAGGGTGGTGGTGGGCCGGGAGCGGTTCACCTGGGGTCTCACTCTTCACGCGCAGATGGTTGCGCAGCTGGACCGTTGTCGGTCCACAGGCAGGGGTGAGTTCACTTTTGGCTCCATCCTGGTGGCCTTTTTCTTGGAGAGGGTGCCGATGTTGTGGCCGAGGGTGGTGCTGGAGGTACCAGCGGTACAAGATCCATGCATGAGGTGGTGGTCCCAGATTTTGGTTCGCCACGGCGGTGGCGAAGGTGGGCACTACTTCACTGAGGAGGCAGCTCTGATATGGCGGCAGACGCCGTAGTTTATACTCCAGTTCCCCTATGCTGGGGTGGACTTCCGGGGGGACCCAGATATGGTACTGCCTCCGGGGGAGGTTTTTGACCACAGAGGTACGTTGTGTATTTATATGTTGTGCTTGATTTTGTGATTTTGATATACCAGTGCATATGTTTGATGTATAGATACCGATACCATCTGTTGTTGTTTGTTTGGTGCATGTGCATATTTGGCACCTCGCGGGCGTGAGGTGGAGGTGTTCAGAGCGCCCACGCAGCGAGAGCAGGAGAGACCGCCGCGTGCAGGGAGGTGGCCGAGGGATGAGGCTGCTGAGGGACCAGCAGGGCCCAAGAGACCAGTGCAGAGGCACTGTTTTGATGATCCTGGTGCGGGGCCATCTCATGCTCCTCCAGCGGCAGCCGGAGATGACGATGATATAGTCCGTCGGTATGAGACGGTTTTTCGAGACGTGCCTGAGGGCATGTGGACCCGTATCCAGGACAAGGAGTTCCTGGAGCAGTGCATCGGGTTACCGCCACCATGGCGGTCGAACATGCGGCGAGCAGCTGTGCTTGCTATGATGACGAGTGGACGTTTGCCACCGGGGCAGGGTGGTCCTACGAATGTTCCACCACCACCGCCTGGGGCAGGTGGGGGTGGGCCACCACCGCCTCCTGAGGGAGGGGCAGCTGGGGGTGCCCTAGAGGCCTCCTGATGGTATGATGTATTTTTGTAGACCTTTTTGATATGCTGGTGAGCCGATTTTGGTACCGTTTATGCGACATGGGCTGGTGGGCCGATGTATTTTTTGGTATGTAAACATTCGGATGGCCTGGAAGGCCTTGATATATATATGAGTATACACTTTTTGAGATCCAAATGTGGTACATGTGTTTTGTTTTTTATAATGATGATGTCTATGTTTCCTATATGCTGTGACAGGATGTATGAGATGCTTATGTATGTGTATTTTGATGTGATATATGCCAATCTAACACCATGTTATCTATTTCATCTATTGTTTGATTCAATTCTCTTGGAATATGTGTAAATGTAATGGAATCAAAATGTCGAGATAACAGTCTAACCTGCAGGTATTTGCGAAAGAGGCACGGATCGTGTACACGGTAAACATTGTTGAGCTGGAGGACGACTAGCTGAGAGTCGAGGAAGATGCTAAGGTGACGAATATGATGATGTTGGGCATCGGTCAAGAGGCCAATGACAGCAGTTTATTCGTCTTGGTTATTGGTTGCTGGTCCCAAACAAATGCCGCTTGAATGTAGCATTACATGTGATGGGGTGTAGAGAGCCCAAGCAGCCAAAGCGAGATTTTGTGTCCAACGGCTAGCGTCATCGGCGTAACCAATGTGATAAGTTGGTGGAGGAGTCATCTTTCAATAGCACAAAGGATAGTTTAGACGAGAGGGTAGGGAAAAAATATTAAAAAAGCACTAAACAAGAAAAAGTAACCTAAAGTAGCATGACTACTTCTAAGCATAACATTTCTTGAGGTATAACCCATTGACGGGTTCTTTGAGTGTGAGGCCTTCGGGGGAGGCCAGGATGTATGCGCCTTTGGTGAGGCAATGTTGGATGATGTAAGGGCCATGCCAAAGTGATTCGAATTTGCCATGGCCAAAGGTA
>ML799698.1:548829-561195 GCA_009831015.1 Picea engelmannii | reverse complement strand
TGCACCTTTGTAACTCCTCCACATTCGCTGCAAAGAGTCCATCGTCTTCTCTTGCCACTTTGTTTGTTTAAATGTAGCAATGCAGAAAAAATACAATGGACATGAAGGAAGTTGGTATGCAGGAAGACATGTAAAAAAATAAATAGAGTTCGATTTTTTTCAATGTAGCGGCACAAAAAATACAAAGGACATGAAGATAAGTTATTATGTAGAAAGGTACGCAATATGTACATACAATAAATTAGGTGAGCACATATACAGACAATAAATGAAGTACAAAACAATGGAATATGAAATAACAATACAAGCATGTACCTTTGTATCTCCTCCTCCATAGCTGCAGTAAAGACTCATTCATTTTCTCCAGCTATTTTGTTTGTTTGAATGTGAGAACACACAAAATACAATGAACACGAATGGAAGCTAGTATGTAGGGGAGAACAAGTAATATGTACATACACTAAATGAGAATCAACAAATAGAATAAAAGATAGTTAGAAACATGAACCTTTGTTTTTCTCCATCCATGGTTGTAATTATATAAAGTTTTTCCTGCCCAAAATATATTACAAGCCAGAAAATATTAAGAAATTGCATGGCCATAGTTGAATGATTTTGGTTTTCTGTAGAAAAGTATCTAGATATGCTTTGAGACATGGAAATATAATTTTGCAGTATCTTTGGTGTACATCCCATATTTCAAGTACAAGACAAATTGTATCGTGGCCACACCATTCTGTGTACAGGATAAAGAGGTTGTATTGTGATATGAGCACATTTCACCATATATGGTTAATAAGTGTGTTTTGCACATGTTTTATCTTAACAAAAAGACAATGGACATTGTAATTGCACATGTAGCTGTCCAATTATTTTTTATGCCCCTATTTTGTATCATGTCAACACTAAAGTATCCTAGAATGATAATGGTTTCGTCCAAATGTAAATGGTGTGATGCATTTGAGAACACATTCATTATGCTAGAAATGTTGCATGCCAAACAATATAGAAACTAAATACTGCAATTTGCAATCCATAGAACACCGCTCTTGCTAACACCATCTCAATATCCTTTTCTTCTACAAGAACATTTTAAAAAGACATGCAGGTATGGTCCAGAGCTAGGAAAAATAATTGGAGAAAAAATTAAGAGCAGGATAGGTGGGCACGGTACAAGTGTCAGATCTTGACTTCGCCAGACATGGAAAATGACAAAGTCGCAGGTCCACTTGTGGGTGCAGAACATGAACACCGCAAAGTGTAAAACAAAATAGCTCCAACTACCGACGCAGGACCCCAACCCTGAAAACCCGAAGTAAAAAAAATAAAACAACAAGCAACAAACCAACGAGAAAGCACAAACAGGCCCAATTGCAGCCCCAGGACCTCAAACTCACAAACTTGAGCCAAACAACAACAAGCAGCAACCGATGAACTAACGAACCAACGAACAAGAAACAATTGTTGGACATAGTTTCATTGATGTATTGTCATTGATGTCCAAAGTCGATATCATTGATGTGATGATAAGTTGGTATGACGAATTGTCATTGATATCAACAGTATTATGTTAGCATATAATGGTTGATGTCAAATAGTTGGACGATATGCAGAGATAAAAAGCTCAGGAGGGTTAGAAAATGAAGATCAATATTTAAGAAGATATGACACACATGATGCTCAATTAAATCATGCAGAGATTAAAGCTCAGGAGGGTTAGTGAATGAAAATCAAATCTCAGAATAAATGACGCATCGGAGGATAAAAAAAAATGATGCACAGAAGTCGTCCATAATCATTATGGGACAAACCAAGACTATCAGATCTGGGAGTTACAAGAGAAGGATCATTGGAGGATTGGTCAATGACCAGATTAAGTCATGATCATTGGATATGCACGCCAGATCAATGTCAGGGATGAATTGTGGAGCTTGGGTGGTGAATTAAACCACTTGCATGTTGTGGTTTTCCATTCCACATCGATCGTCGATGGTCACTTGACAAATAGATCTATGGTTGGCATCGGTTCCACTGCCAATGAGCATTTTCCATTGCGGAACTCGATGATTGTGTTAAACGTCATGCTAGTTGAGGATCCCGCAATCATCCTTGATTGTTGATCTACTTCGGGACCATTCTCGACCGATGGATCAATTTAAAAGTGGAAGGATAGGATAAGAAACTCAAGAACACAAGAGAGCATTGAATTTATGAAGTCCAAAGCTACAAAGACATCCTAGTCGTTGGTTGGAAGGCGGGGACATGGAAACAGATAAACGAATTTGCATATTCGCAATACAAAGAAATTGCGAGGAGATAAGTTCGAAGTCGCGAAATGCAAAGTTGTGAAGCACTCAGGAGTTGAGCCACAGATCATAGCCCAAGGTCACATGTGAGACAGGTCTAGGAAAAAGGGCTAAGAATTTGAATATTTGAATACCTGACAAACCATTGGATAATTCTCAAGTGGAAGGACAAGATAAGCTAAAATAAGAGTCGTTGGATTTAATCCAAGGAAAAGCAATATCACAGATAGATCAAGTCGTCGATCTAAAAACCATGATCAACGAACAACATTTGTTTTTGGTTAAAAGCTGTGAGGAAGTTTCACATCGGGGAATCTCACTTTGAAAGTATTGTGAAGTTGAGAGATCAAATATCCGAAGTCCCAAAAGCCGAAAATATGAAGTAACACTCAGCCATAGATCTGAGATACATTTTGGATACTATTCTAACTATTAGATCATGGAGATCTACGTCAGCGGACCATGTCAGTAAGGACATGTGGCAGACCACATCAGCAAAGACATGTGGTAGACCACGTCAGCAGAACACATCAACAAGGACATGTGGCACAATCAGATAATGACAAGTGTCAAGATGAAATCGATAGTTCATGTACGTGTAAATCATGAATCTGAGTGATACATGGAATCCACTTGGCCCGTTCCATGTCAACAAGTGACATCAGAAAGTTATGTCACTATGGGAGTTTTACTTCGAGAGTTTCACCACCAGCAAATGACCTAAGTCTCGAAGTCTCAAAAGTCGAAATCCCGAAGTGGACATGAGTCGTTCGATCTAAAGAACACATCGGGAGTATTCTCGACATTGATCAAGTATAGTGGAAGGATAGTGTAAGTGGAATAGGCGATGTCCCAAAGTGTCGATAGTCATCGATATCATCATGCGATTAAAACGTGACCGTTGATCTTGACAAGAGATCAAGCACTTATTTTTTTCAAGCGCTTGGTCACCACCTACGGTCGTATGGAATAGAGAAATAAGGATAAAATGAGGCAGTGCTTAAATTTGTAAGCCTGTGGTTCTACGCCTATTATCATATGAAAATGGTTCGAAGGAAGCACCTCTGCAGAAATCAGTTTCTGCAATATTTGCAAAGATATGGAATCGAGTTAAAAAAGGAATCAATCCATACGTGTGATTGATTTACGAAAAGAATTCACACTAAGTTAAAAATAATTAACATTAATGTTTGAATAATAATAGTGAGTATTGTTAATGTTAAAAGAAGAGGTGCAATGGTTCAAAAAAAAGGGACACAGTGTATCACTCTCACACTGTTTTGAAGATTATATAAACTTGATTTTGTGATGAGAATAAGGGTCTATGTGGTTTAGATAACTAGATCAAAATAGAAGCAGAGTCCAAGATGACGAACTGTTAATTCTAAGGTGTTTGTCAATGTCTTATTGAAGATCAAGAACAGAAGAAGACAAAGCAGTAGTTATGCAATCCAGTATTAGATATAGAATACCTCTATTGGATTGCAACAAGATTCATTGAAGATTAAATGACAAAATCTAGACAACAAGTGATGAAGTTTGACTACAGATAACCAGAAGAGCATACAAGCAGAGGTTGTTGTAGACAAGTATAAAGTACAACAGTTAATGATTCTAAGAAGACTTGATGAATTGATAGTACCTTTGTGTATTTATAAACACCTTGAATAGAGTACAGTAAAAGTGTTATGAGTATTATAACCTGCATAAAGGGAGGAAGGGTGGAGCAAGGCAAAACAAGTCGAAGTTCAAAAAGTCAAATATAATAGGACTTGTGTTAATCGCGACATGAATCAAATTCATTAAGAGAAGAAGATATTGAATTGCATTGTGAAATTAAGGGTGTTTGGGTGGTGAAATGGTAGGTTGGTGCCTGAAAGGGGAGTAGGTGCTTCCTTGTCATTTGTAGCTGACTAAACAATGGGGTCAAATCCTCCTACCAGTTGGTGCTGGTGAATAAGGGAGTAGGTTCTTCCTTGTCAGTTGTAGCTGACTAAACAGGGGGTTGAAGCCTCCTACTAGTTGGTTCTAGTGAACAAGGGTGTGGGTGCATCCTGATCAGTTGGTGCTAATAGAAAAGGAAGAATATCTTCCTTCTATTTAACTTGTAAGAAAATGAATTTTGTAGTTAATAGAAAAGAGTTGGTGGTTTTCCCTGTTGGGTTCCACGATAAAATCTTTTGTTCATAACATTTGTTGTTCATCATATATTTCTTAGTTGAATAATTAATATGTGTGCTTAGTATGGATTAAATTAATAAGAAAAAGTAGGAAATATTGATTCAACCCCCCACCTCTCAGTATTGTTGTATATTCCATCAATTGGTATCAGAGGGAGGTTCCTTTAAGAACGGTCTAACAAACTGAAAGGAAGATCAAATTTAGCACACATGGATGGACAAAATATTTACACTCATAATGGAACTCTAATGCTTAGAAGAGAAGAATACATATTTTGGAGTTCAAGAATGGAAAGTCATCTAAAGGCATTGGGACATTATGTATGGAATTCAGTGATCACTGATTACTTCCCACCAAGCAGAGTAAGGAATCCAGCTCAAAAGAAAGCCAAGAAAAGTAACTTAGTGGCAATGAATACAATCCTTGGTGGACTACCTGATGATGTCAAAAAGAAGATAGGTGAATATAATTTTTCAAAGGAACTTTGGGACAAGACGAAATACCTCTACTCAAAAGAAAATTCAAATGAAGCATTTCAATCAGAACAAAGTTCAATATACAACAATTCTAGTGATGAAGATTCTTTTGAAAAATACTCAGACATTGAAGTAGAAGTCAATCTTGAAGCTGAGCTTGAGTGTGCTTTGGATGATCTTAGAAAATATAAACAAAGGTGTAAGAAACTAAAGGATCAACTTAAGACTGTTGAAAAATTCAAGAAAGGGACTGAATCCCTTGATAAATTTATCAGTCTACAAAGAATTCTTTCAAACGAATTTAACCTTGAATATGAACAAGTACACATGATTACAGGTTCAAGTTCTATTACTCAGATTGATGTTGAAGATGACATGTGTTGTGATGATACCCCCAAAGCATATGCTCATCCTCCCATGAAGATGTATCAAATCAAAAGAGAAGACACAAAAAACATTCCTATCAAGGATGAAGAGGAAGACTCGGTCATCAATAAAGGTAAAGACTCTCCACAATATTCTGATTGCAATAATGTTGATATTAAAATCTCCCATGCAAGTAAAAAAGAAGATTTAGATACAATAGAAGAATGTTATGTTAGCATTTATGCCATGAAAGAAGTAGAAGAAGAACTATCTAAGGTCAAACAGAAAGCTGATTGGAGTCTTTATGAATATCACTATGACCATGATTATTCAGACTATAGTTTTCTTCATGACTACACTAAAGAATTTCTTGAAAAGAGTCAAAAGAATTTCTTGGAAATAAAGGAAATGCTCAAAGACATGAAAAAGTCATATCTGAGAAAAATATTCAGCTAGAAGAAAAATTAGAGGAGATTGAGAAATTAAAGAATGAAATCAGTAAAGTAAAAGAAGAAAAAATAGAAGATGATGAACTTAGTAGAATCCTTGCATATCTAAATGAACTAAGAGAAAGCAATGTCAATCTGAAGACCCAACTTGAATAAACCAAAAGAAGAGAGGAGGTAGTGAGGAACCAGTTGAAAAAAAGAGAAGAATCGTGTCATAAGCAGGAAGCAGAAGTTGTGAATCTTAGAAAGAAGGTTGAGAAGTCAAACACCCAAGTAAATTTCTTGAATAAATCTATGATCTTAGAGGAGATCTTGGATAGTCATAGATCACCAAATGATAAATCCGGTCTTGGCTACAACAAGGAAGAAATTAGTAATCCTAAGAAACCTGATGCAAGTCCTTCATTTGTAAAGGGTGAAGACAAGTATGATGCAAGTCTTTCATTTATAAAAATGGAAAGCAGGTATGACGCAGGTCCTTCATGTTCAAAGAATAAAAGCAACATTACAATATTTAAGAGATCAGATCAAGGAAGACATCTTGAGGCTACTCATACACCTCAAAGTAAGTTTAGAAGAGAGACACCTTCATGGATGAATCAAATGAAGTATGAGAGTGTTTTTAATGGTTATTGTTTTTCTTGTAATGAATATGGTCATAAAGCCTTGGATTGTAGGCATCATGGAAGAAAACAAATTGGTAGGTTCAACAACAATATAAGATGTTGGAACTACAATATTTTTGGACATATTGCTACACATTGTTACACTACGAGGTGCTACAGTTGTGGTTGATATGGCCACAAATCCCATGACTGTTGGAACTCAAAAAGATAGTCAATAAGAAATGTTTCACACAATATGACAAGAAGATTAAATAAGACATGGAAAATAAAATATGAAGTACCAAACAAGAAAGATGATGAATATATTTCTCCTAAAATTGATGAAGTTTATAATAGGAGTTTGGTGGGTGAAACTTCTAATAAGGAATATTCTCTAGACAAGGATAAAGAAGATTCTGGTGCACATAAAAGTGACATGGATGATGAATCTCCAAAAGAAGAACATCAAGAAGAATTGAGTGATGATTATCTCAGAAATATTTCAATCTTGTTTTAATGGCTCTTTCTCAAAAAAAAAAAAAAGATCTTTGTCCAAAAAGCTACAAAGACTATGCTCAATGAAGCAAAATTATCTGATGAATATTGGAGGGAAGTTGTAAGCACAACAGTATACATATTGAACAGAGGTCAACTCAGGATTAATATTAATAAAACTCATTATGAACCCTGGTTTGGAAGAGCTCATTCGTTAAAATACATCAAGGTCTTTGGAAGTAAGTGATACATCAAAAGGCTTGATGAGAATCTTGAAAAATGTCATGCTAGATCTGATGAAGGTATCTTTCCTGGATTTTCTTCTACCAAGAAAATATGCAAATTCTACAATATTAGGTTACATAATATTGTTGAGAGTGCAGATATCAAGGTGGATGATATAAAAACAATTGATATCATGGCTAGAGATCAATGAGAATCAAGATCTACAACTACACAGTGTTCCGGTAGGAAAGTGGTATCTGCAGCAATAGCATTATGATGTAAAAAATTATATACATGAAATTATGTAGAGATAGACAAGTCATAGGAGGAGAAACCCTTTTCCATTGATGTCAAAGGGGGATAGTAACTTCTGAGGAGAGAAGCATCATCATAGGGGGAGACTGCGTATGAAGTTGGTGTGTTTCCATCAATGAAAAAGGGGGAGATTGTTGGACATAGTGTCATTGATGTCAAAAATTGATATCATTGATGTGATGATAAGTTGGTATGATGAATTTTCATTGATATCAATAATATTATCTTAGCATATAATGGTTGATGTCAAACAGTTGGATGATATGAAGAGATAAAAACTCAGGAGGGTTTGCAGATGAAGATCAGTATTTGAGAAGATATGACGCACATGAAGCTCAATTAAATCATGCAGAGATTAAATATTAGGAGGGTTAGCGAATGAAGATCAAATCTCAGAAGAGATGACACACAGGAGGATAAGAAGAAATGATGCACATAAGCCATCCATAATCATTACGGGACAAACCAAGACCATCATATCTAGGAGTTACAAGAGAAGGATCATTGGAGGATTGGTCAACGACCAGATTAAGTCATGACCATCGGATATGCACGCCAGATCAACGGAAAGGATGAATTGCGGAGCTTGGGTGATGAATTAAACCACTCGCATGTTGTGGTTCTGCAATCCACATCAACCTTCGATGGTCACTCGCTAAATAGATCTACAGTTAGCATCAATTCCACTACCAACGAGAAATTTCCATTGTGGAACTCGACGATTGTGTTAAATGTCGTGCTAGTTGAGGACCCCGCAATCATCCTTGATCGTTGATCTACTTTGGGACCATTCTCGACCAATGGATCACTTTAAAAGTGGAAGGATAAGATAAGAAAAGAAAGAATGCAGGAGAGCATTGAATTTACAAAGTCCAAAGCTACAAAGACATCCTAGTCGTTGGTTGGAAGGTGGGGACGTGGCAATAGATAAACGAATCCGCATATTCACAATTCAGAGAAATTGCGAGGAGATAAGTTTGAAGTCATGAAACGCGAAGTTGCGAAGCACTCAGGATTTGAACCCCGTGTCATAGCCTGAGGTCATATGTGAGACAGGCCTAGGAAGAGGAGCCAGCACCCATTGCCTGGAATTTGTAGATTCATGATTCAAAGAAATTGCGAGGAGATAAGTTCGAAGTTGTGAAGAACTCAGAAGTTAAGCCACGGGTCATAGCCCAAGGTCACATGTGAGACAGGTCTAGAAAAAAGGGCTAAGAATTCGAATATTTGAATACTCGACAAACCGTTGGATTATTCTAAAGTGGAAGGATAGGATAAGTTAAAAGAAGAGTCAATGGATTTAATCAAAGGAAAAGAATTATCACAGATAGATCAAGTCGTCGATCTAAAAACCATGATCAACGAAAAACATTTGTTTTGGGTTAAAAGTTGTGAAGAAGTTACACATCAGGGAACCTCACTTTGAATTATTGTGAAGTCGAGAGATCAAATATTCGAAGTCCCGAAAGCCAAAAATCCAAAGTAACACTCAACCATCGATCTGAGATACATTTCAGATTCTATTATGACCATTAGATCAGGGAGATTTACGTCAGTAGACCATGTCAGCAAGGACATGTGGCTGACCACATCAGCAAGGACATGTGACAGACCATGTCAGTAGGACACGTCATCAAGGGCACATGGCACAATCAGATAATGACAAGTGTCAAGATGAAATCGGTAATTTAGGTACGTTTAAATCACAAATCTGAGTGACACATGGTAGCCACTTGGCCCGTGCCATGTCAACAAGTGACATCAACAATTTATATGATTCTGGGAGTTTTACTTCGGGAGTTTCACCACCAGCAAATGACCTAAGTCTCAAAGTCCCGAAAGCCAAAATCCTGAAGTGGACATAAGTCGTCCGATCTAAAGAACACCTCGGGAGCATTCTCAACCATTGATCAAGTACAGTGGAAGGATAGTGTAAGTGGAATAGCCGATGTCCCAAAGTGTCGACAGTCATACATCTCATCATGCGATTAAAACATGACCATTGATCTTGAGAAGAGATCAAGCACTTATTTTTTTCAAGTGCCTGGTCACCACCTGCGGTCATATGGAATAGATAAATAAGTGTAAAATGAGGTAGTGCTTAAATTCGTAAGCCTGTGGTTCTACGCCTGTGATCATATGAAAATGGTTTGAAGGAAGCACCTCTGCAGAACTCGGTTTCTGCAATATTTGCAAAGATATGAAATCAAGTTAAAAAAGGAATCGATCCATACCAGTGATCGATTTACAAAAAGAACTCACACTAAGTTAAAAAGAATTAACATTAATGTTTGAATAATAGTAGTGTGTATTGTTAATGTTAAACGAAGAGATGTGATGGTTCAAAACAAAGGGACACAATGTATCACTCTCAGATCGTTTTGAATATTATATAAACGAGATTGTATGATGACAATAATGATCTCTATGGTTTAGATAAGTATATCAAAATAGAAGCGGAGTCCAAGATGAAGAACTGTTAATTCTAAGGTGCATGTCAATGTCTTATTAAAGATCAAGAACATAAGAAGATAGAGAAGCAACTATGCAATCCAGTACTAGATATAGAATACCTCTATTGGATTGCAACAAGATTCATTGAAGATTAAATGAAAAAATCCAGACAACAAGTGATGAAGTTTGACTACAGATAACCAGAAGAACATACAAGCAGAGGTTGTGGAAGACAAGTAGAAAGTACATTAGTTAATGATTCTAAGAAGACTTGATGAATTGATAGTATCACTATTTGTTTATAAACACCTTGAATAGATTACAGTAAAATTGTTATGAGTATTATAACCTGCATAAAGGGAGGAAGGGTGGAGCAAGGAAAAACACGTTGAAGTTCAAAAAGTCAAATATGATAGGACTTGTGTTAATGATGACATGAATCAAGTTCATGAAGAGAATAAGAGATTGATTTGCATTGTGAAATTAAGGGTGGTTGGGTGGTGCAAGGGAAAGTTGGTGCCTGAAAGGGGAGTAGGTGCCTCCTTGTCAGTTGTAGTTGACTAAACAAGGGGATCAAAGCCTCCTACCAGTTGGTGCTGGTGAATAAGGGGAGTAGGTGTTTCCTTGTCAGTTGCAGCTGACTAAACATGGGGTCGAAGCCTCCTACCAGTTGGTGCTGGTGAAAAAGGGTGTGGGTGCATCCTAATCAGTTGGTGTTGATCAAAAAGGAAGAATATCTTCCTTCTATGTAACTTGTAAGAAAAGGAATTTTGCAGTTAATAGAAAAGAGTTGGTGGTTTTCCTTGTTGGGTTCCATGATAAAATCTTGTGTTCATAACGTTTTTTTTTCATCATATATTTCTTAATTGAATAATTAATATGTGTGCTTAATATGGATGAAATTAATAAGAAAAAGTAGGCAATACTGATTCACCCCCCCTCTCAGTATTGTTGGATATTCCATCAACAACCATTGAACCAGTAAACAACATATGTATCTCCAACGATTACCAAATTGCACCCCAAGTAGAGAAGGAACCAAAAACATATGATGAGAATGCCAGTAGAAATAATCAAACATTCTTACTTGCAAACTGAAAACAGTGAACAACAAAGAACAAATAGAAAATGAAATTATGGCATCGAAACATACTTTGAAACAATGAACGACAGAAGTGCATGTCGAATTGTGAGTGCAACACCTGAACCCTGCAAAGTAAAAAAAAAAAATCCAACTGTGAATGCAGGATCCCAACCCTACAAAGTTGAAGTAAACAAAAGCAAGCAACAAGCACCAACATGTCCAACCGCAGGCACAGGTCCTCAACCTTGCAAAGTTGAACCAAACAACAACAAGCAACAACTAACAAACCAACGAACAAGAAGCACCCACCGAACCAGTAAACAATGTATGTATCTTCAACGATGACCAAATTGCATTCCAAGCATAGAATAAGTATGAAACATACAATGGCTATGCAATTGGTGGTGAACAACAATATTGTCCAAATTCACTGCAACATTGTATGGAAAAATCCGAGGAAAAATTTACTTTGAGAAGCCTATTTAGGTAAACATTTAAGGTTGTCATGTTGTTTAAGGGCCTCGTGGTATGCAAACATTTAAGTTGTCAAGTCTGTTTTAGGACCTCATGCTATGTAAACATTTAAGTTGTCGGTCCTATTCAAGAACCTCAAAAAAAGTGTCAATGCTTTGAACCTTCAGTATGTAAACATTTCAATACAAATATAAATAATAATAAAAAGACATATTAATCTGAAGTCAACGAATTATTGATCGCTATAGTCCCTCTACGCCTTCAACATGGACTAATAATAAAAAAACATTAAAAAAAAACGTCCATGCTCAGAACTTTCAGTATGTAAACATTTCATTAAAAATGTAATAAAAATTAAAAAAGAGCGTCTAAGCTCAAAACTTTGGATATCTAAACATTTACAACATTGGGAACAAGGAAGCTAGCAATAAGACCTCCAATATATTCTCCAATGAGACGATGACATATAAGGATTTTTTTATTATATAAAAAATGATGTTTACTTCTATAGTACAAACAATACAGATGATGCGAAAATATATAGTCAACAGACATATTAGTATGAAGTCAACGAATTATCAATCACTATAGTCCCTCTGTGCCTTCGGCAGGGACTAATAAGATACCCTCACTAATAGCTTTAAATACCCAATACAATTCCAATCACCCTTATTAACCTTTTTTTACTTAAAAGGATATAAAATTACATTGTAAATTTATATCATGACTTCACCACAATCACAATTACTTGAATTCACCACAATTACAATTACTTGGATTTCACCTTCTTTAATTCAACTTTTTTTTTTTAAATAGTGAAGAAAGATAACTTTCTTGCCACATACAACACACTAGAGATAATTTAAATTATTGACTTTAACTTTAAAAATCTCTTTTATCAAATTTATTCCCATTTCCCAATGAAAACTTTAATTT
>ML799698.1:497343-528752 GCA_009831015.1 Picea engelmannii | reverse complement strand
CTACTCTCATTTCTAATTACATATGCTAGAAAAGAAGACAAAATTTTCATTGGAAAATGATTGGAATTTTACAGTGGCATGGTAGATGAAGATGATGATCAATATAAAAGTATGTTGAACTTTTATGTTTAAATATTTAATAAGATAATAATGATAATAATGATAATGTTGGATTCTCTCTAATTTTAATAATGCATGTTCACAACCCCTATCTTGGTGATTATTTAATCATACATATCCTCGAACATCAAACCTTCATTATTGAATCATACATTTTCTTGAAGACTACTCTCACTCAATAAAAAGTCAAAAGTAAGGGAACCTGGAACACCTATCTTGGTGATTATTTAATCATACATATCCCCGAACCTCAAACCTTGATTATTGAATCATGCATATTATTGGAGACTAAGAAGCCTACTCTCACTCAATGAAAAGTCAAAATTAAGGGAACCTGGAATAGTTTTGGGTTAGGTTATAGATGTTCAATATTAGTGAGCAGATCTATAAAACAATCTCAACAGTACAAGGAAGAAAACAAAGTGAAGTTATGTATGGCATGCATAAGTGAAGTTTGACAATGAAAAGTCAAAATTAAGGGAACCTGGAATAGTTATGGGTTAGGTTATAGATGTTCAATATCAATGATTACATCTATAAAACAAGCTCAACAATGCAAGGAAGAAAACAAAGTGAAGTTATGTATGACATGTATAAGTGAAGTTTGACAGATAAAAATGTTTTTCTTTGACTCTGTTAGAGTTGGGGAAATGCCACTTGTCAAGCCTAGTTAGTGGGTAGCAAATGCATTATTTTGGTTTTATTGGATTGGACCATTACTAGGTCTCATCTTGTCATCATAGGTGGCATTATTAGTGTAAGTCAGAGCGTAACTAAGCATGGGACTAGTAAATTGGGTTTCTTTTTATTGGATCTTAGTAAAGGAAGAGACCTAATTGTACAATGTCTGATATTTGGAAAACTTTCTCACCGATACACTTTAGTATCCTTCATATAGATCTTGAGGTTGGAGGATTCACAGTACAACTTTATAATCAAATCTCACCTATGTTCTTTAATTGGTAATTCCCATAGTATGTCCCAATGAGGTTTTATGGATGACTAAATAAGAACTATGGGAATACCTTCATGATGGCTTGGAATCTTGGTTGAAGGATATTGAGAGAAGAATGATGGGTGGTCACTTTTCTAGACTCATCAGAGCTATTGTGGAGGGTTACTACCAATCATGATGCATTTAATGAACAAAATATGGATGCATTGGTTGCGTGGAGGATGCAACAAAGTGATTGTTCACATATATCTGGAGCAATGGGCTGGATGCAAATGTGAGGAAGATTGTAACACCTTGTTTCCCCTAATCTGTAAAAATAACTATATTGGCCAAGAACTATGGCAAACACAAAAGATGTGAATGTTTGATTTGATGGACCTTTGTATAGAAGTTTGATGAATGTAAATTATGTTATGATTATGTGTTGCATGACTGCTGGGAGAGGGATGTGCTAAAAGAGACCGATGGCTAATGAGAGGTGGTGGAAGGGACCTAGAATGGTTGCGCTAACTTCCACTGGGCCAATACCATACTGGTTTTTACTTGCTCAAAGATCAAAGCGGCTCTCTGACCCTAGAATGGATTTCCCGTCAGATTGGTAGGTGGGGAGGCTCCTCAAGAGTTAATGAGGGGATGGGGGTGAACCACCCATCCGTAACAGCTCCCAGACCTGACCATGGACGGGGAAATTTGCACCACACGCAATCTTGTAGAGAAAAGGAAAGAGAGGAAGTGTGGTAAAAGGGAGAGGAGAGGAGAACACGCACGATGGAGATCGTAGAAGAGAATCGAGAGAAACTCGAGAAATATAGGGAGTTCTGAATAGAGGAGAAGGAGAGTAACCTTCATCCTTGACTTCCGTTGAGATGGAAGTAGGAGACTGAATCTCGAGCATCGTGGTCTAGCTCGAGGGTGGCTAGTGGTAAATCCGTTGGGAATCACTGAGCCTACGATTGGGTGGAAACAAGCACCCCTCTCAGCAGTCGCGTCACACCTGGTGTTTTCTGATAAGTGTTTATATCTTGTATCTTGAATTGAATATCCTGGACGCATGCTCATGATTGTACACTCATAAATGGTTTCTGTATAGAAGTGTTTGCCTGGTGTTTTGATCGGAAATAATGGATGCATGCTTATACTTAGATGACCATAATTGGTTTATGTATAGAAAGAATAAGTTTAGATCACGAGCCCATTCCCTTGAGATTTGTCCCATTTACTTGACTCACGCTATGCCCTGGTTTGATTTCCCGAAGGCACCTCCTTCCGGGGAGTTCCCTTGCATTCCAGAACCAGAGTGAGTTCCTTGAAAATACTATCGTTTTAGTAAACCCATGATTTTACTTCACCCCTGTCACAGAGTTCATAGCTCGGTGATTTAGGAAGGCTTTTCAGTCAAGTCACCAAGCCTAGGGATAATTACCCAAGAACCCACTAAAGGATCATGTGATCTGAGTCTGGAAACCTTATACAAGAGAGAGTGGTTCTCTTAGGTTTTTTTGTGTTTCGTCGTTTTGACACCCAGGAAACCCAAGGGCAAGTTCCCTCATATTCTCCAGTCGTGAAATCTCGATATGCGAAACCCCGAATCGGTTTAGAGTGAATAGGTTTTGGCATTTCGGCACCCAGGAAACCCAAGGGCAAGTTCCCTCATATTTGTCAGTCGTGAAATCTCGATATGCGAAACCCTGAATCGGATTATAGTGAATAGGCTTTGGTGTTTCAACGTTTTGGCACCCGGGAAACCCAAGGGCAAGTTCCCTCATATTCGCCAGTCGCGAAATCCCGATATGTGAAACCCCGAATTGGTTTAGAGTGAATAGGTTTTGGTGTTTCGGCGTTTCGGTACCCGGGAAACCCAAGGGAAAGTTCCCTCATATTCGTTAGTCATGAAATCTCGATATGCGAAACCCCAAATCGGTTTAGCATGAATAGGTTTTGGCATTTCGGCACCCGGGAAACCCAAGGGCAAGTTCCCTTGTATTCGCCAGTCACAAAATTCTGATATGCGAAACCCCGAATCGGTTTAGCATGAATGGGTTTCGACGTTTTGACACCCGGGAAACCCAAGGGCAAGACCCCTCATCTTCGCCAGTCACGAAATCCCAGTACGCGAAACCCCGATGCACTCTGTGAATGAGCACTAGGTCACCGAACAGGGTCTTGTGGTAGGGAGGAGGATTCCCGAAAGGAAAGATATTGTTATGAATAGCTTGGGCATCAGACAGAACCTCGTGAAGTCTAGAAGCAAAAGAATAGTCTGGGATTCTAGAAAAAGGGGTTTAAATCCCCAAGATTTAAAAACTATAAAAAGGACACAAGGATGAGCTTCCCAACCCGAAGTGTACACCAGCAGAATTTTCCCTCCCAGAGCAGAAATAAACCTTTTGGATCTACCCCAGGAAATATTGATAACCTGAAGAAATAACCCTTGAAATGTTGGGGTTGTGGAGAAGGACATATACTGAGGGATTGCCCACATCAACAATAGAACAGTCGGATAATTTACAACGTTCAATAAGCTACCACTGTCAATGACGTGGCCAGGAGTATGCCGCAAATTTATGCAGTCGTGGATAATAAACAAGCTGACCACCAAGCTTCAGTGGTGGAGATTGAAGGTATGATCACCAACCATCTAGTGTCTACTCTAATTGACCCTGGTTCAAATTTGAGTTATATAGCCCCTAAGTCTGTTGATAAGTGTAAATTATAGCCATATAAACATGCCAAGCCATGGTTGGTACAGTTAGCCACTGGCACCAAAAGAAAGGTAGCGGAGGTCATACCAGCTTGCCAATTCACTATGGGTGAACTCCCCACCCAAGAAACCCTTAACGTATTACCCCTAGGATCGTATGATCTGTTGATTGGTATGGACTAGCTAGACACATATAAAGCTAGACTGGACGATTACCATAAAACCTTAGAATGTGTAAGTGAAGAAGGAAGAAGGATAACCCTTTAAGGGATCCAAAAACCTGTCTCAGTGAGACGAATATCAGCCCTTCAAATGAGAAAGTATTGCAGAAAGGGATGTCCACTATATGCGATACAGGTGTTGGAATTAGTTGAAGATGACAAACCAAGCCTCGAAGATCACCCCACACTAAGAGAATATAGAGATGTATTTCTGGAAGAGGTACTGGGTTTACCTTCGAGAAGGGACATTGACTTCTCGATAGACCTTGCACCAGGAGCAATGCTAGTGTATAGGACACCCTACAGGATGAGCACACCTGAGCTAGTTGAGCTTAAATTACAACTAAAAGAAATGATGGACAAAGGCTATATCCGGCCCAGCGTTTCTCCATGGGGAACACCAGTCCTGTTTGTGAAAAAGAAAGACAGTACCCTCCGACTGTGCATAGATTATAGAACACTCAATAAGGTAACCATAAAGAACAAGTACCCCTTACCCAGGATCGATGACCTGTTCGATCAATTGGGAGGTGCTTTCATCTTCTCAAATATTGACTTGAGATATGAATACCATCAAGTCAGAATCAAGCGTGAAGACATCCACAAAACTGCCTTTAGGACAAGATATGGTCACTATGAGTTTGTGGGTAGTACCATTTGGATTGACCAATGCCCCTGCCACTTTTATGTTATTGATGAACAATGTGTTTAGCAAATTCCTAGACAAATTTGTACTGGTTTTTATTGACGATATATTAATTTACTCCAAGAATAGAGAGGAACATGAGGAACATCTTAGACTTGTGCTTCAAGTGCTAAGAGAACATCAACTCTATGCCAAATTTAGCAAGTGAGACTTTTTCTAGAAGCAAATACATTACTTAGGCCATGTCATATCTGAAGAGGGAGTAGCAGTAGATCCTGACAAGATCAGGTCTATCATGGAATGGCCTACCCCAAAGGACGTTTTGGATATCAAATCATTTATGGTCTTAGTAGGATACTATACGAGATTTAGAAAAGGATTCTCCAAGATTGGTTGTCCAATCACTGCCCTCCAGAAGAAGGGAGATAAATTCACGTGGACACAAGAATGTGAAGAAAGATTTCAATCCCTGAAACACCTTCTGACCCATGCACACATGTTGAAGATTGTTGATCCCGAAAATGACTTCCTCGTGTGCACAGATGCCTCTAAGGAAGGGATCGGAGGAGTCCTTATGCAAGGAGGAAGTGCACTCTACTATGAATCCCGAAAATTGAATGAGCACGAAGTCAACTATGTGACCCATGATCTAGAGCTAGCCGCCATAGTGCACGCCTTAAAAATGTGGAGACATTACCTCCTGGGAAGGAAATTTGTACTTATGACAGACCACTGTGGATTCCGATATTTGTTTGACCAACCAAAGCTCAATGCCAGACAAGCTAGGTGGATGGCTCTTCTTAGTGAGTTTGATTTTGAAATCAAACATGTTAAAGGAAAGGAAAATAAGGTGGCCAATGCCCTTAGCATAAGTATGAAAACAATTCACCTGGCAGCGGTGAGAACCTGCGAGACGAATGTCAAAGAAAGAGTCAAGAATGCACAAGAAACAGACACATTCTTCCATATCGTGACCTAGTACCTGGAGCAAGAACCCACAGGGATAAAGTATGAAGGCTACCAGATGATAGATGGAGTTCTGCTAACTTACAGAAACAGGTTGTATATTCCAGATTGTGATGACTTGAAGAGGTTCATAATGGATGAACTACATAAAAGACCATATACTGGTCACCCAGAATATCAAAAGATGATCACGGCCACTAGGAAACAATTCTATTGGCCTGTGTTAAAGAAAGACATAGCTAACTATTTAGCTAAGTGCCTAGAATGCCAACAAGTTAAAACAGAACATTGACACCCAGTAGGATTATTACAACCTCTACCAATCCCGGAATGGAAGTGGGAAACCATTTCCATGGACTTCATCAGCGGATTACCAACATCAACCAAAAAGAATGACGCCATCATGGTAGTGGTGGATAAATTGAGCAAGTCCACCTATTTTATCCTCGTCAAATCGACTTGAAAGGCAATAGATATCGCCAACATATTCATGAAGGAGATATTCAGACTACATGGTATGCCTAAAGAGGTCATGTTTGACAGAGACATGAAATTTACTTCCAACTTTTGGAAATCCTTGATGGTTTGTCTAGAGACCAAATTACTATTTAGCACAGCCTATCATCCTCAAACCGATGGACAAATGGAAAGAGAGAACCAAATATTGGAAGACATGCTAAGAATGCATGTAATGCATCAACCCAAGAAGTGGGAAAATTACCTACCACTGGTGGAATTCACCTGCAACAACAGCTACCAAGAATCCCTGAAGACGAGTCATTTCGAAGTTCTCTATGGTAGACCATGCAACACTCCAATCAGTTGGATTTGTTATCCCCGATGTCTAGGGATAACTAGGAGATCATGTCTCGAGGCCCATAGGACCTAGACATGGAGTACCGAGAGAAGGATTGACCTAAGCATGGCCCTGGAGGGCCCATCTTTCTTCTTCATCAGACCTGTCCTATCAACAGCAACAACATCCATCACCTTTGGCTTGGACTTGTATCGGAGAAGACTCTTGCTCCATGAGGTAGTTGGTCCAGGTATCATGGTATCTGTCATATTTGATCATTATAACCTTCAGATATATGCATCAATTTCCTTTTATTTCTGACGACTTCTTGGATCTTACACTAACCCACTTAACCATGGTTGGGGGGATTGACAGGGTACACTAGAAAACTTGTACCCATAGGTTTTGGTTTGCCACCAGGGGGGATTTTGAAGGACCATCGTCCGCTCCCATCATATCATCACTCTTACATCTTATCTCCCACTCATCTATCCCATTCCCCTAGTCCAAACATTAGGATGACCCATTTGTGGGGTTACACCTTATCTCATGGGAAGAAGGGGCTAAAGGCCCAGAATGTAAAAGAAGTTGGTAAAAGATAAAAGACATAAAAATGAAACCTAGAGATGCCTCGTCCATGGATCCTCAAGAAGGCAATAAAAAACCTCTCAGCAAGAAATAAGAGGGACTCAAAGAAAAGTAACAAAACAAGACCTAGCCAAGAAGATGGGGGGTCTCATCACGAGCCAGTCCATTATGTTCATGGGTACCTAGCAGTATGAAATTGCAATTATTTGGTTACAACGCCAGGGCAGTGACCCTTGGTTGCATGGCCAAGGGAAAGGGGATCTCATCACGAGCCAGCCTTATCATTTTTGTGAAAGTACTTGTGGGTAACACTGTCAGCTCTGGTCACCACGCCAAGGCAGTGTCCTCTAGTTAGTCCTTGAAATAAATAAGATAAAGGCAATAAAGGGCTTGGAAAAAATTGCATCCATGACAGGTACAACTCACCTTCTACAAAGGCACCCATAGGTAATATCACACCTATCTTTCACTCTACCTATATGTCTGGACATCCTTTGACCACATCACCTCGTGTTACATGGCTTGGACGATATCCTCTGGAAACTTTCCTTCTCTTATGGATGCTGGACCAATAGGGCATTTTGTCTTTTTCTTCAACTTTGTATAGTAGGTCATTGTTTAATGTCTTTGAGCTATTGGATGATATATCAGGGGTTTTATGGATGCATTTGATAAAATTAATGATGAAATATGATTGACATTTCTATGATCCCTATGACTAATGAGCCCATGGAGGGAAAAGTTTTTGATGTGCAGGATGATGCCTAACGGACAGGTACCAGTTGGATCGGTACACATGGGGAGATGATTAGTTCGGACCTCCATGGGGCTAAAGAGCCCATCAGATGGTTATTGGGACCCCATCAGGGGTAGAGACAGGACAGTGATTGGTTGAGCCTTTGCACAAGAGAAGAAGGAGAACGTTTTCATCCAAGACACCTTGGTTGAGCCCAACCCAGGGGGGTGGACCCATTACAGGTGGAACGTGCCCCTTTTGATGCTCCAAGACATCATCTAGAAGCCATGACGTCACCTCCAGTGTATGGCATCTTGAAAAAGTAGTTTGTCACATGTGGCAGAGTTTGGAACCCAAAGAGGGCCAACGTTTGTCATCTTGTGTTGCATTTTGCCCTAAAAAGGGCCAATGTCTCCCTCAGAGGGGCTTGACGTCCCGTTTATTGCTCATTTAGGGTTTCATTTAACAGTTTAATGTTAAACAGTATGATTTTTGGTTTGTAGCCTTGTCGGTTATTTTTAATGACCTAAAATTAATTAAAAGGTCATGATACACTATATATTGAGGATGTTTTCCCCTCATTTGAACATAACACAATCACTCACACTTGTGAGGTCTGATTTTTGCGCCCTTATTGGGTATTTTGCCTTTAAAAGTGAGGCACACTTCTTGATGGGATGCTTTTCTTGGCATATTATGGCATTTCTCTTGAGGAAGGTTTACAACTAGGGTTTGCATATGCTTTTCTTCATGATATGTAAGTGTTTTTCCTACAAAAATTCTTGATTGAATGGTTGTAAGTTAGTAATTCTTGCATTTACTTATAAAATTGCTGATTTTAAAACCCTAGGTGACAAGAACACAAGTAGGTCCTTGTTTCATGTCTCCTTAGAGAGAATTTTTCAGCCATTGAAGGAGGAAGATAGAGCCTAGCCTTTGCTACACTCATCTGACTTCTTCCCTTAAGCTAGTTTGATTTTGAAGGTTAAAAGGAGGGTGAAGTCCTAGGCCTAGGTTCTCTACACCTAGGGCCATCCATATTTTAGGGTTTAAATGATAGAGCCTTGTCTTTACAACACTCTCCCTCATTAAATCCTCTTGTTTTAACTCTCTTTTTATGCTAGCCGTTTGCCAAGTTTGACCTAAAGAAGGAGGAAAGAGAACGAGGCCTTGCTTAAGCAACACCAAAGTGAGCCTCTTTCCCCGAGGGTTTTGATTCTAGGACCCTGCCATTTCAGTACTTTAGAACCCTTCCCTCTTGTCTTTAGCCTGTTACCCCTTAAACTTAGCATCCTCTCCTTTATTGACTCCATATACCCTTAGGCACTAATCTTAGGCACACAACGTTGAGATCATAGTGTCCAAAACAAACTCTCAAAACTTTAATTCTTGAAACCCTAACTAACAAACTAATCCTAAATAAGGCTGACGTCACACTTGAATAATCCATATTGACACAACATTTGTCTTCTATAAGCAATTGGATGATGATCTAAAGCATTTATTGAGTAAAGTGTTGGTTGGATATATTGTTAGCTTAATCATCTTGATAGTTATTGATGAATTGATGCTTTTTCATAGCTAATTGATAAGACGTTGACTTCATTGATATCTATTGTTTTACATTTCTTATTAATTGATATCATATAGTCATATGAAGTACTAACACACTGAATTATAGCCTACATATATTCTTTATTGTTGTCTTGTTTTGGGCAGGTGTTCACTTTGGGCATAGACTTCTTTATTGGCTGATTAGACGGACCTTCTGATCTTGGTGGTAACATGTGAGGAGGAAACTTTAACCTTGACCTTATACCTTAGTCTCTTCAAAACCCTAGGTTATCAGGGACGTCTCCCCTGGGTTAACCTCCCTAAACAGAAAAAACCTCCCCATTGAGGTGACATTGGGTGGGGAAGGTTCATGTTACACTAGTTTAGCCTCAATTCTCTAGCCATTCGACCTAGCTACAAACTGTGCGATAACATTTTGGTGCCGTTGCCGGGGAACACTTAGTCAATCTCCCTCAAATGACAAATATTTTGGTAATCTTTGCCTCAAAGACCTTTTTCTTACAAGATTACCTGGCGACTCCACTAGGGTTTTATTCCCCTATTCTTTGATAGTTTCAGGAAAACTATCCGGCGACTCCACAAACCAAAAGGAGATTCAATAATCCTCCTTTATCTTTTAGAAGGAAGACTCCTTTGAATTCACTTGTTGTCAAGTCACTTTTTGGAAAGAGACTTCCTTTAAACATGTCTACCTCTCAGACCAGTACTACAAACCCAGTTAATAATCAAAGACAATGGTAATCTACCCTTTTCAAGCCATTAGACATGTCAACCATTCCAGGCTACCCTAGGCAAATGCCATTCAAGTATTTGAAGTGGTTGCCTAAGTTTACCGGCACTGATGCCACCAGTGCCGAAGAGCATATGAGTAACTTTTGGGCATTCTTTCAGCTTCACCCCATCAGTGATGATGTTGAAGACTTGGTCATGAAGTTATTTTTTGCTACTCTTTATGATGCCTCAAGACGTTGGTATTTCAGTCTTCCTGATGGAAGCATCAAGACCATGGATAGACTTGAACAAGCCTTTATCAAAAGGTGGAGCATCAAAAATGACCCTAACATGCTTCTCACTCGACTAACTGGCCTTGTCAAGTATGATAATGAGTCCATTCATGAATTTCACACCAGATTCGAAGCATTACTCCAAAGAATTCCCACAAGCCATCACCTGAAAGATGATTACCTTGTTCATATTTATACCAGATCTTTCAATGGCCAACTAGGGTATCTTCTTAGAGACAAAAACCACCAGTCTATTCAGGAAGCCCAAGAGCTCGCTACCAAGATAGAAGGAAATCTCCTTTCATCCAAGATTGAGCCCTTTGCTAACCCTAGTGGGAGAATAGACACCAAGAAGAAAGTAGTACACAATGTTAAACCTACTTCAGATCTCTGCACCAGTATCAACAAGTTGCAAGCTTCCATGGATGGCATCATAAAGAATCAAGAAGAAATTATGAGCCAGATCGTTAGACTTGAAAAATCCCATATCTAGGCACCTAGACCTCCATTCAAAAGGCAATTCCAGAAAGGGAACCAATTTTACAAGCCAAAGAATGAAAATGAAGTTCCAAATACTTTGGCCCATACAAACATCGTTGATGAAAACCCTTGGTGCCTGGAGTACAGTGAAGCACATTGGGAACATGAATGTCCTTATAACGCTAGCCAACAATAAGTAAATAACATGGACTATTTCATGGACTTCCCTCAGATAAATATATCATATGTAGAGCATCAACAATCCGTGAAGGAAGCATCCAGAGAAGCGAGGATGGCAGTACTGAACAACTTGGACCAAGAATCATGAGAAAAGTTAAAGAAGCAGGAAGTTCGAGTATACAGGAGAAAGAATATGAAACAACCTACCATTGATCAAACAAAGAACCCACCTCTTGAGGTTCTTCCTCCTAAGACTTCCAACACTAGTAAGGTTGACCTTGACTTTGACTTTGAAGGGGCTTTATCAAAGATGCATGTGAACGTGCCCCTAAAAGAAGCAATCAAGATCTTGTCCATTAAGGAACGCTTCAATACTTTCTTTTCGGGATCAGCTAAACCTATGGACCCCCCTATCATGTTGCAAGCTGATCATTTCAAGGTCCAGTATGGTGAAAACCCTCCATTTTTCATGACTTTAAGAATGAACGACAAATATATTAACAATTGTATGCTAGACACGGGTGTTGGTGCTAATATGATGTCCCTTAAATTTATGCAACAGATGGGTTTAAAGGTCACTAGGCCTTACAAGAATGTATGTGGTTTTGAATCCAAAGCAGTTCCCACACATGGGGTGGTTGAAAATGTTGAAGTACGTTTGAAAGAGTACCCCGAGAAGACAGTCCTCATAGATATTATAGTGTTTGATGTCCCAAATGTGTGGGGGATGTTGTTGTCTAGGAAGTTCGGTGCAATGATAGGTGGTTCCCTGGAAATAGACCTCACCTTCCTATGGTTGCCCTTAAAAGATGGGACGATGGGATGTTTTCTCAATGTGCCAATAACTGGAAATCATGTCCAAGATGTTTTTCATCCCATAGATAATAAAGTGCAGAATGATGTGATACAAACTCTTCAAGAATACTCTCCAAAATACATGCCCTTTGCAACAGAAGAAGACTTTGATCAGATCGAATGGCCAAAAAGGGATGAGTACCAACAACTCCTAGATGAATTCAAGAACAAAGAAGTTGGGATGGTGAAGATTCTAAAAAAGAGAAATGAAGATGATGTACAAATCCACCCGTCCCAGCAAGAAGTCTTTACAACAGAAGTCCACCCACCTCCCTCAGTACAGTACACCAGGGTTGTTCAGGGAATGACCAAATGCAAAGTCAGAAAATATGAGGGAGATTTGGTCTGGATGTGGGATACTCAAAAAGGAGAGACAACTAATGTAAAAGGAAGCATGCAATCATGGCTCGGCCCCTTCAAAGTCGGAATGGAATCAGTTGATAGCTCATACTACTTGTCCACTTTGGAAGGAAGAAGCCATCCATTGCCTATTAGCGGGTGCCTCCTCAAACCCCACCAAGGTGGTGGGATCTGACTCCACAGGTAAGTATAGGTAGGTAGGCATATTTCAATGTATTATACCATTTTCATTTCATTATAGTTTGTTTCCTCACTTGCATTATTGATTGTTTTATTTCAGTCATATTTATATACTATATTTGTGGGGTGGCAATACCACCCCACCTTGTTACTAATGCTATTTTCAAGTATGAGCAGGTCTGCAGGTTATGCCAGAGATGTTGAGGTTCTCATGCGCTCTACGGTGAGCACATGTCCCCGAGTTGGAGATAGATGTTATCCTCGATGTCTAGGGATCATGTCTCAAATCCCACAAGACCTAGACATGGAGTACCGAGAGCATGATTGACTTGAGCATGGTCTTGGAGGGACCATCTTTCTTCTTCATCAAACCTGTCCTGTTAGTAGCAGCAGCATCCATCACCTTCGGCTTGGACTTGTATCAGAGAAGACTCTTTCTCCATGAGGTAGTTAGTCCAGGTATCATGGTATGTGTCATATTTGATCATTATAACCTTAAGATATATGCATCAAATTACTTTTATTTCTGACGACTACTTGGATCTTACACTAACCCACTTAACCATGGTTGGGGTGATTGACAGGGTACCCTAGCAAGCTTGTACCCATAGGTTTTGGATTGCCACCAGGGGGGATTTTGAAGGTCCATCGTCCACTCCCATCATATCATCACTCTTACATCTTATCTCCCACGCATCTATACCATTCCCCTAGTCCGAACATTAGGATGACCTGTTTGTGGGGTTACACCTTATCTCGTGGGAAGAAGGGGCTAAAGGCCTAGAAGGTAAAAGCAGCTGGTAAAAGATAAAATCCATAAAAATGAAACCTAGAGATGCCTCGCCCAGGGATCCCCAAGAAGGAAATAAAAAACCTCTCAGTAAGAAATAAGAGGGACTCAAAGAAAAGTAACAAAATAAGACCTACCCAAGAGGATGGGGGGTCTCATCACGAGCCAGCCCATTATGTTAATGGGAACCTAGCAGTATGACATTGCCATTATCTGGTTACCATGCCAGGGCAGTGACCCTTGGTTGCATGGCCAAGGGAAAGGGGGTCTCATCACGAGCCAGCCTTATCATTTTTGTGAAAGTGCTTATGGGTAACACTGTTAGCTCTGGTCACCACGCCAAGGCAGTGTCCTCTAGTTAGTCCTTGAAATAAATAAGATAAAGGCAATAAAGGGCTTGGAAAAAATTGCATCCATGATAGGTACAGCTCACCTTCTACAAAGGCACCCATAGGTAATATCACCCCTGTCTTTCACTCTACCTATATTTCTGGACATCCTTTGACCACATCACCTCGTGTTACATGGCTTGGATGATATCCTCTGGAAACTTTCCTTCTCTTATGGATGCTGGCCCAATAGGGAATTTTGTCTTTTTCTTCGGCTTTGTATAGTAGGTCATTGTAATGTCTTTGAGCTATTGGATGATATATCAGGGGTTTTATGCATGCATTTGATAAAATTAATGATGAAATATGATTGACATTGCTATGATCCCTATGACTAATGAGCCCATGGAGGGCGAAGTTTTTGATGTGCAGGATCATGCCCAATGGACAGGTACCAGTTGGATTGGTACACATGGTGAGATGATTAGTTCGGACCTCCATGGGGCTGAAGATCCCATCAGATGGTTGTTGGGACCCCATCAGGGGCAGAGACGGGACATTGATTGGTCAATCCTTTGCATAAGAGAAAAAGGAGAACGTTTTCATCTAGGACGCCTTGGCTGAGCCCAATCCAGGGGGGTTGACCCATTGTAGGTGGAACGTGCCCATTTTGATGCCCCAGGACGTCATCTAGGAGCCATGACGTCACCTCCAATGTATGGCATCTTGACAGAGCAGTTTGGCACGTGTGGCAGAGTTTGGAGGCCCAAAGAGGGCCAACGTTTGTCATCTTGTGTTGCATTTTTCCCTAAAAAGGGCCAACGTCTCCCTCCGAGGGGCTTGACGTCCTGTTTATTGCTCATTTAGTGTTTCATTTAACGGTTTAATGTTAAACAATATGATTTTTGGTTTGTAGCCTTGTCGGTTATTTTTAATGACCTAAAATTAATTAAAAGGTCGTGATACACTATATATTGAGGATGTTTTCCCCTCATTTGAACATAACACAATCACTCACACTTGTGAGGTCTGATTTTTGCGCCCTTATTGGGTTTTTTGTCTTTAAAAGTGAGGCGCACTTGTTGACCAGAGGCTTTTCTTGGCATATTATGGCATTTCTCTTGAGAAAGGTTTACAACTAGGGTTTGCACATGCTTTTCTTCATGATATGTAAGTGTTTTTCCTGCAAAACTTCTTGATTGAATGGTTGTAGGTTAGTAATTCTTGCATTTACTTATAAAATTGTTGATTTTAAAACCCTAGATGACAAGCACACAAGTAGGTCCTTGTCTCATGTTCCCTTAGAGAGAAATTTTCAGCCATTGAAGGAGGAAGATAGAGCCTAGCCTTTGCTACACTCATCTGACTTCTTCCCTTAAGCTATTTTTGATTTTGAAGCTTAAAAGGAGGGTGACGTCCTAGGCCTAGGTTCTCTACACCTAGGGTCATCCATATTTTAGGGTTTAAATGATAGAGACTTGTCTTTACAACACTCTCCCTCATTAAATCCTCTTTTTTTAACTCTCTTTTTATGCTAGCCGTTTGCCAAGTTTGACCTAAAGGAGGAAAGAGCACGAGGCCTTGCTTAAGCAACACTGGAGTGAGCCTCTTTCCCCTAGGGTTTTAATTCTAGGGCCCTTCCATTGCAGCACTTTAGAACCCTTCCTTCTTGTCTTTAGCCTGTTACCCCTTCAACTTAGCGTCCTCTCCTTTATTGACTCCATATACCCTTAGGCACTGATCTTAGGCACACAACGTTGAGATCATAGTGTCCAAAACAAACTCTCAAAACTTTAATTATTGAAACCCTAACTAACAAACTAACCCTAAATAAGGCTAAGGTCACACTTGAATAATCCATCTTAATGCAACATTTGTCTTCTATAAGCTATTGGATGATGATCTAAAGCATTTATTGAGTAAAGTGTTGGTTGGATATATTTCTAGCTTAATCATCTGGATAGTTATTGATGAATTGATGCTTTTTCATAGCTAATTGATAAGACGTTGAACTCATTGATATCTATTGTTTTACATTGCTTATTAATTGATATCAGATAGTCATATGAAGAACTAACCCACTGAATTATAGCCTGCATATATTCTTTATTGTTTTCTTGTTTCGGGCAGGTGTTCTCTTTGGGCATACACTTCTTTATTCGCTGATTAGCCGGACCTTCTAATCTTGGTGGTAACCTGTGAGGAGGAAAATTTAACCTTGACCTTATACCTTAGCCTCTTAAAAACCTGAGGTTGTTGGGGATGTCTCCCCTGGGTTAACCTCCCTAAACAGAAAGAACCTCCCCATTAAGGTGACAATGGGTGGGGAAGGTTCCTGTTACGCCAGTTTAGCGCCTCAATTCTCTAGCCATTTTACCTAGCTACAAACTGTGCGATAACAGGAGTAATCCCATAAATAGAATTACTATTGGACCCAATATGATGAAATAAATGGAACAACAATTGATTCAGATAAAACAAAATCTGAAGGTCGCTCAGAACAAACAAAAAAGTTACGTCGACCGAAAGAGAACTCTAAGAGAATTCAAGACGGGAGACCACGTATATCTCAGAGTTAGGCCCAGGAAGAGTTCCTTGAGGATGGGAACTTGTGCCAAGTTGGCACCTTGGTATTGCAGACCTTTTGAAGTTCTAGATAGAGTGGGACCTGTAGCCTATAGGCTAGCACTTCCTCCCACAGTAAAAGCACATAATGTTTTCCATGTTTCATTATTGAAGAAATATGTACACGATTCTAATCATATAATTAACTGGTCTGTGATCCAAGTGGAACCAGAGGGAGAATTGCTGCCAGAACCTTAATGCATATTGGACAGAAAGGAAACCCCACTCAGGAACTGAACCATTGCACAGGTCAAGGTGCAGTGGAAACATTTTGGCCCAGATGAGGCTACATGGGAAATGGAAGATGCCATGAAACAAGCATATCCGATTTTGTTTAATTCTGTACATACACGTCATATTGATAGATAGAACATCAAGGATGATGTTCCTTTAAGGGGGAGGGAATTGTAACACCCTGTTTCATCCAGTCTGTAAAAATAACTAAACTGTCCAAGAACTATGGCAAACACAAAAGATGTGAATGTTTGATTTGACGGACCTTTGTATAGAAGGTCAATGAATGTAAATTATGTTATGATTATGTGTTGCATGACTGTTGGGAGGGGGATGTGTTAAAAGAGACCAATGGATAATGAGATTTGGTGGAAGGGACCTGGAACGGTTGCGCTAACTTCCACCGGGCCAGTACCGTATTGGTTTTTACTTGTTCAAATATCAAAGAAGCTCTCTGACCCTGGAATGGATTTCCCATCAGATTGGTAGGTGGGGAGGCTCCTCAAGAGTTAATGAGGGGATGGGGGTGAACCGCCCTTCCGTAACAGCTCCCAGACCTAACCATGGACAGGGAAATTCGCTCCACACACAATCTTGCAAAGAAAAGGCAAGAGAGGAAGTGTGGTAAAAGGGAGAGGAGAGGAGAACACGCGCGACGGAGATTGCGGAAGAGAATCGAGAGAAACTCGAGAAATACAGGGAGTTCTGAACAGAGGAGAAGGAGAGTAACCTTCATCCTTAACTTCCATTGAGATGGAAGTAGGAGACTGAATCTCAAGCATCGTGGTCTAGCTTGGGGGTGGCTAGTGGTAAATCCGTTGGGAATCACTGAGCCTACGGTTGGGTGGAAACGAGCACCCCTCTCAGCAGTCACGTCACACCTGGTGTTTTCTTGTAAGTGTTTATATCTTGTATCTTGAATTTAATATCCTGGACGCATGCTCATGATTGCACACTCATAAATGGTTTCTGTATAGAAGTGTTTCCTTGGTGTTTTGATCAGAAATAATGGATGCATGCTTATAATTGTATGACCATAATCGGTTTATGTATAGAATGAATAAGTTTAGATTACAGGCCCATTCCCTTGAGATTTGTCCCATTCACTTGACTCGTGCTATGCCCTGGTTTGATTTCCCGAAGGCACCTCCTTCCAGGGAGTTCCCTCACATTCCAGAACCAGAGTGATTTTCTTGAAAAGACTATCATTTTAGTAAACCCACGAGTTTACTTCACCCCTGTCAAAGAGTTCATAGCTCAGTGATTTAAGAAGGATTTTTAGTCAGGTCACCAAGCCTAGGGATAATTACCCAAGAACCCACTGAAGGATCATGTGATCTGAGTCTGGAAAGCTTGTACAAGAGAGAGTGGTTCTCTTAGGTTTTTTGATGTTTCAGTGTTTCGGAACCTGGGAAACCCAAGGGCAAGTTCCCTCATATTTGCCAGTCGCGAAATCTCGATATGCAAATCCCAGAATCAATTTAGAGTGAATAGGTTTTGGCGTTTCAACATTTCGGCACCTAGGAAACCCAAGGGCAAGTTCCCTCGTATTCGCCAGTCACGAAATCCCGATATGCGAAACCCCAAATCGGTTTAGAGTGAATAGGTTTTGGCATTTCTGCGTTTTGCACCCTGGAAACCCAAGGGCAAGTTCCCTCGTATTCGTCAGTCGCGAAATCCCGATATGCGAAACCCAGAACCAGTTTAGAGTGAATAGGTTTTGGCATTTCAGTGTTTCGGCACCCAGGAAACCCAAGGGCAAGTTCCCTCGTATTCGCCAATCGCGAAATCCCGATATGCAAAACCCAGAATCGGTTTAGAGTGAATAGGTTTTGGCATTTTGGCATTTTGGCACCCGGGAAACCCAAGGGCAAGTTTCCTCGTATTCGCCAATCGCGAAATCCTGATATGTGAAACCCCGAATTGGTTTAGCGTGAATAGGTTTTGGCATTTCGACACCCAAGAAACCCAAGGGAAATTTCCCTCGTATTCGCCAGTCACAAAATATCGATATGCGAAACCCTGAATATTTTTAGCATGAATGGGTTTTGACATTTCAACACCCCGAAAACCCAAGGGAAAGACCCCTCGTCTTCGCCAATCGTGAAATATCGATACTCGAAACCCTGATGTGCTCTATGAATGAGCCCTAGGCCACCAGACATGATCTTGTGGTAGGGAGGAGTCTCGAAAGAATCTGGACCACCCATTTGTAGGGATGCGTGGAGAAGATCTAAGGCCACCGGGGTTCTGTACATCAGAGGAATATGAGTGAAGACCTCACTAGAAATCCCAAAAGGTAGAATGTCAGGATTTAATCTGGGCCATTGATCAAGTCGATGATTTGGACCATAGATCCAGATGATACCGAGCTTTCAGGTTCCATGGATTCGAAAGGGAAAGGAGGAACGCTTGCATCGCAATTCCCCAAATCGTGAAAGCTGGAAGTGCCTTTTTGGTAAGGCATGTGATCATAGACAACGATCGCATGGGGGAGGATAAGGGAAGGGAGGGTCTACGCTAGGCCCCATAGAAATTCAGGGATTCTATTCCTCAAAGAAAATACGTAAAGAAAAAAAAAATCTTAGTTGTCGTAGTGGGTGTGTAACAAAGATAGTTTATATCCCAAAGACACCTTGCAATTAAATGGAAGCCTATATAAAATTGAAGAGACACCATTGTGTTCTACCTTCAATGCTCATCCGAAAGGTGATTTTGGGAAGACAAATCTAGACGATATCATAGGCACACTAGAATGATTGTGAAAAATGTCCATAGTCAGTTAGAAGCAGATATGGTCACCAAACTAAAGACACTATCATTTAAGATTCTAATAGATTTTGAAAGGTGTTATCTACTACATTTAGGGAGTCAGTCTCCTAGTTTCAAAGTAGTCAAAGTTTCTCTAGTTGTGTTGTAATCACCTAAAGTCCTCTTTGAGTCAGTCTCTTATCTAGTTATCCTTTTGTAAAAAGTAGACAATGGGATTTTCTAAAATAAGAAATGGACAAAGGTATGAAACTTTGTCTATTTATAAGGTTGATGTTATACATTCTATCCTATTTATGATTTCCACTTTTAGGCATCAAATGCTCTGCCTTTTAATGGTGTTCCCTTCTACAAACCTCCCAACAGAGGCTTTTCCAATTGAGGATGTGAAGTACAAATTCTCCTATTCACCTCACAATTCCACCATTGGTATTTGACTTCAAACAAATAGAGAAGATAGGTGGTTAATGGAGGGGTTTTTTAATTCTTCCCAATTTCTTTTGAATTTGTGACAAGTGATTAACTGTGTAGAGCAAACAATACCATTACCAAGCATTTCACATGGAAATAAAGCCTAATCCCCCATGTGTAATCATCAACATAACCTCAAATGGTGATTATAGAATTATGCATGTCCACAAACCTGATTAACTATTTGTTAATATGTTACCTCTATTATTATCATTCATCAAGTATGATATTGGAGCAAACGTGTTAAATACACCACAAAAAGCTAGTGTATTGTGTATCGTTAATGGGAGATGCAGAGGCACGTCTAGATCGTCTATCACTCACACAGACATATATAAAGAAAGGATTCTATCAAGAAAACACTAAGCCACCCCACAATTCAGATGATGGAAAGGAGACACAGTAGCTATTGGATTGCAAGGATGGACATCAAATTGTTGCAATTAACAAAAAGAAAGTTGGACATGGGATTCTTGGAATCAACAAAAGGAAATATGGACTTGGGATTGCAAAAATGAAAGGACGAGGGATTTTGAGAAGAAATGTACCCAATTATTATTAAGAGAGATCATTGATATTTCTTTCCAAAGATGTTCCTATTCATCATAACAACAAAACATTAAAAATTTAACTGAACGTTTAATTCAAAGCTGAATAATTTTGACAAGAATAAAAGGAAGATTGTGCATGACATTTGAGATAGACAGACATGGATTTAAATTTCTAAAATGAATTTAGAAAAGGAAAGTGTGGGGCATCTGAGAACGGAGGGAAAAATAAATAATAATAAGATGTACCTGGGATTAAAAGAATCCATTATTGAAAGCACAGTGACCGTTCAATAGATCAATCGGCCTTCCTTTTAAGTTATGAATGATAAAACTCCTATTGTATCCTCCTCTTTCGCATACACATGACATGACCGACTTTAAAGCACATACACATATATAAACAAACATAAACCAGACATAAATAGACACATATATAAACAGGCATAAACCAGACTAAGACGCCCAACCACACAGAGACATACCAGACCTGACCAACCAGAGATAGAGGAGGAGGCGAAAGCAACTATGAAACTTCTGTAGGCCTCCCTCTCTCTCCTTAGAAGCTATTGAACATATGAGACAGAAAAATCCCCTCTCTGTTCAAAAGCTGAGGGAAATTTTTAAAATTGGTCCACCACACTGCTCTAGAAAATCTTCGAAATCAAAAAGTGCTCTCATGTTTTTCTTCTCTTCAATTTTGAGTCGTTCTTTTTTATATTTCAGTTTCATTTGATCTTTGCGTTTCTGTGATGTATTTATTAGCCTCAAATGAATTAGCATAAATTTATTTAATTTTATATTTTCTTTTTAATTTGAACAAAGTCACATATGACTTGGAGAGTAACTAAGTCATTGAGTTTTATATTTTCTTTTTAATTTGAACAAAGTCACATATGACTTGGACAGTAACTAAATCATGTGTGAATATCCATTTTCCATTTTTGAGATTTTGGGTTATGTTTGGACATAGTTTCATGAGCAGTCAAAATTGAGATGTCCTTGTTATTTACATTGGTGAGATTTGAAAAGTGATATAGCATCCAAATTTGGGGTTTGAGTAATTATCGTTGGTATTTAAAAAAAAAATGGAGGCACTTGGGAAATAACAAGTAAATGTTTGGCTGGGACCCAGAAAAACCTATGCATGTTATTTGTTGGACTACATATGAATTAGCTAGGTCCATATGGATTAACTCGCTCTCTAAATGGTTGTTGGAGAAATGTTGTTTGTGACGTGTCTATAGTCTTTGTGATTGATAGTATGAATGTGTTTGTGTTGCCACTATATTAATTTCTTTCTACTGTTGAGTCTGGCTTTCACTTCTAAAGGCTCAAAGAATCATTTGGCTATCGGATGGCATTTTAACTATTGTGAAATTTGCAAATATGGATATTTGGGATTAGATGGAAGGGCCTCTTTATGATATTGTAAATGTTGATACAGAGAATCTTATTTAAAAAGGGTTCGGTGACCTCGAGCATCTCACATGGATACATTAATATTATTTGTTAATCTTGTGACCATTAGAGAAATCCTAGTGGTAGTGATTGTTGCAAATCCTATGACAAAATGTACATCATTCATTTAACTTGGGAATGGTGATATTGTTTCATGCCCATCAAAAGAAGGACTAAATATGTGAAATACAAAGTTGTATAAATAATAATGGTTAAATTTGAAGGGAGGCTTTTGTCATGTTTCCCTTGGATGCACATTATTCTTGGTTATGATTGTGGAAAGTTAAAGGTCTTGATATTTGGTGTTGACGAAGATGACAAATTGTAGGTGGAAGTGAATGGTTGATTAATTTGTAGTACTTATACTATTTTTTCACTTGATGCAAGCGTTGCAGGAAAGATACAAGAGGTGGTAAGTCAATTTATTTATACCACAAGGTGGGACCTACTCTCTATGGCAATCATGGATGAAATAATCCATAGAGATGGACGTTATGAGTGAATGCAAAATTGATAGTCACTAATGGATTTTGGGAAAGAGAGAGTCATTAGTACATTTTGGCAACAAGCATGGGTGAGAATAAAATCCTTAAGAAAATAAATCATGATGGGTTTTCAAGGGATGGGAAAGGTGGGAAAATTTAATTGGTATCAGAGGGGCTTGCAATTGCTGTACTAATCTTAAAATACATTGTGAGAACTTGGAAACTATTTACCACAAAAAATGGTTATTCTAGCCATTGCTAGAGATTTTGTAGACATGGGTTCTAAAGATGCAATTTCTTTGTTAGAGAACATCTAGTATCAATCACAATGTAATGGTTGATAAATATGGTTGACAATATTTTTTTGAAATAGCCTATGAGTTTGTCATGCAAATAAACAACTTAAGTCATCGACATAATTGGTTTGTCCTTTAAATCCCAAATTTTTTATGAACATATGATAGAAAAATACGTTATTTCCATGTCACCAAGACAAGAAGATAGAGTGTGGTTATCAAATTCTCTTGGAAAGTACATATTCTTCCATAGAACATGGAAAACAAACTACAATTAAGAGGCTTACACAAGGGAAAAAATAGTAAGGTATGTGTTATCACACAAAGAAACATGAATGCAGGTGAGCAAGTGCAGTCTGCAATGATCGAAATCCCATGTGCAGGTTCGATGTGTCACTATCTCTAAGCACAGATGGAAGGACTCCAAATTTAGTAGGTAGACAAAATTTTGGCGGGGGCACTAAAATAGCCAGTGCACCTAGATCTCAGGTCTCTTTCAGATCGACGGCCTTAGATCATTTCAGGGTCGGAACGTGCGCAGACAATAAAATATGAGGGGTGAGATAAAATGAAAACCATTGTTTTGTGAGGTGGAGATGTGGAAAGTGGTGGTGTGTTTTGAGCACAAAAGCATTTTCGGCCTAAACCACTTCCCACGGCCCCGAAATCACATGCAGAATTAATGTCCTGTCCCATATCGACAAGTGGTTTCCCGACAGTCGTCCCGCCGCACTCCAATCCTGAGGAAAGGTCAACCAATGAACAAGGATTGACTTTTGCAGCCACCTGCATACTCAACGCCCAATCCGATTGCGACAAATGGTCTTCTGTCAGTCATCCAGCCATGCTCTAATCCAGATGAAGATCCAGTTAATGAAGCAGGGACTGGCAGCTGAAACCTCAACTCAGTCCATAAATGGAAGGATCGAAATTTATAGCTATGGAGGGAGGACTATCAGCAAAGTACAATAGTGGTCAGTTTTTTGTAGGTCCATACTGAACCTGGTTTGCGTATGACATGAGGAAACACACACAGTCTAACAGAAGGTTGCTTAGATGCAAATATTTGAAGGAGATATCAGATCACACTACTTGAATTTGTGGATTGATATGAGTATAAGTAGATCTATTCGATATTTTTTTATGGTCGTCAAATGGTTGAGCAGAGCTCCCTACTATGTAATTTTTGATGCCATAACTATTCTCTGGTTATGTATCGAACTTGAGACTTTCTCATTAATAGAAGCCAACTTCTTTCATCTCCTTGTTTAAACTGTGCTGAAACACTCAGGCATGGAGGATCCAGTCGAGGGTTGTGGTGCTATTGTAATGTACATTTGATTACAGTATCGTTGTGACCAATTTTAGTCAGCTTCTTTGTTATCTTATTTCCCCTTATGTTGAAAGGCTCAGGCATGGAGGATCCAGTCGAGTTGTTGTAGTTGCATGGTAATGTAGGTTTTCTTATTATGTTGTTGTGACATATTTCAGTATCTGAAACTTGAGTTCAAGAGTGCTCTTGAGCCTGATTTTTTCTTCACCAAGTTGCTTGAAGGTTGGATGCTCATAGCATTCTTGTTCACCTCTCTCACTAAGTCTTCCTTTTTCTCACACTTAAACTCAAATCACTGACTGAAGTTAATGAGGACCTCACTTCCCTATCCATTTCTTGTCCAATTTTTGTGTTAAAATCATTCTTATACTGAGTTTTGTCCATTTGAACTCCACTCATAAAACCAACATCCACCAAACCTTCTGATGGGTACTGGGCTTATCCTCTTGCAATATGAGGATGACTCTTAGTGCTAACATTCTTGGCATCATTGTTGAGGAACGAATTGAAGACATTTCCCTGGGATAGAATGAAAAAGAGATTATGATTCTGAAGGTGCATCAGAAATCAATAACTTGAATATTGCAACTCACACCTGGCTACTCCACTGTTTCAGTTGTGGCTCCCAAAGGAAGACATGCGAGGTCTACTCCACAACTAACTTTGGAAACACATGAAGCTGACCTAGAAAATATTATCATAAATGGAAATACCTCTCAAGAAGGACTTTCAACTATTGTACCAGATGATTCTGGTAATTTACATGATTCCTTTTTTAAAACTTTGGTAGTTGCATCTAATTCTCCTTTTATACCATATGTTGGAGTTTCCAGAAGTTTAAATTTTAGGATTTTCCCTATTGAATTCTCCCCTTATAGGCCTCATTTCGAAGAAAGTTTTGACACCCCTATTTCTCCTGAGATCGTAAAGTGGTTTAAACCCAAAAGCTTAGAAGATTGTCCCACCTTGGGTTTTCCTACTTCTCCTCCTGTCATAGTTGATGTATCTAAATAGGGGGAAACTTATTTTCCCTTGAAAACATATTATTCCCCTCCAACACTCATCCATTTCCCCTTTCCCCTAGAAACACAGTTCCAATCCCACCTGTCCAATCTCCATCTCCCCTTGGTTCCCCTATAGTTCACATTTCAATGGCAGGCGCTAATCCTCCTAGAAACAGAATGAATGCCATAGTGGCTACTAGCTATGCCCCTCTTGTTTTACCTTAGCCTATGAATCCCCTCCCAGTTGCAAATTACCTCAAGTATATACCCAAGTTTACAGGAGAGGAAGACATAATTGTTGAAGAACACCTTTCATCTTTTTACAGTTATGTAGATAATCTTAATATTGAAAATGGAGATGTTTGGTTGAGAGTTTTTGTGCAGGGCCTTGATGGTGAGGCTAGAAAATGGTTCAAGGGCTTGACTCCTGGATCTATTGATGGGATTGAAGCTCTAGATGATTCATTCCTAAGACATTGGGGGAACAAAAAAGACTTCCTTTATTATATTACAGTGTTTGGATCACTTAAGAGAGAGGAAGGGGATTATGTTTCAGACTTCTCCAAGAGATTTAATAAGATGTACAATAAGATCCCCACTTAAATTAAGCCTAATCAAACCTCTGCCAAGATCACTTATGCTAGTGCTTTTGACCTTGATTTTTGCCTCTTGTTAAGAGAAAGAAGAGCCACCTCCTTGGCTCATATGTAAGATGCATCCCTTGAAGTAGAATCCAATATACTGGCAATTGGAAAAATTAGGAGTAAGGCTGATAGAGACATAAGAAAAGGTAGGTATGAAGCTTCAACCTTTGTTTCCTCTTCTTCCCACCCTCAAGTGGATGAGTTGACTAAGCTGGTAAAATCACTTTCTGCAGAAATGGAAAAATTGAAATTTGAGGGTAAATAAGGATATAGGAACATCCAGAATACTGATAACATGGGTAATTTTAGAAGACAAAATAATGCCCCTCAGATCATCTAGAGAGATCAAAGAAATAGGGATAGGGATGATAAAAAAATCCAAGCCCCTCTCCAAAATAACCTGGTCACTGAGGAGGAGAGGAAGAAGAGACTGATCCTGAAATTCATTGTCTTGGTGACACCTCTTCATCTCCTCATATAACCCAATCTGCATATGAAGAGTCTCTCATAGATAGCCAACTAAATGAGATGAGAAAATGGGAAAGGACCAGTGGCAATCCAAATAGATACAACCTCAGGTCCAAGAAGAAGGAAGGAAAGACTGATATTCCTTATCAGTATACTAAAGCAGAGAATCCTTCTAAGAGTGTGGCATCTAGTAGAAAAGAAAAAAAGGCACAAAATCCCCAGGACGTGGTTAAGATCCCTACCCCAGAAGTGAAGGATATTTTGAAGCCTCCATCCTCTTTTATCTTTGAGAATGAGATTCAAAAGATTAATATTCATGTACCCTTCTTGGAGCTAGTTAAAAATGAGGATTTCAAAAGGTACCTCTCCAAAGTGTTGCAGCCTGAACCTTTATCTCATCCCATGGACTCAGTCAACCTCCAAGATGAAAAACCAGTTGTCATACTAGGGCCCTTGGTAGAGGATAGGGATGAATCCTCCCCTCCTTTCTATACATCATTGAACATTCATGATACAGTGTTGCATGAATTCTTAATGGATTCAGGGGCATCTCACAATCTCATGCCTAAGAAGGTCATGGATGAGCTTGGGTTGCAGGTTACAAAAACTTACCACGACCTGTCCTCATTTGATTCTAGGAAGGTGAAGTGCCTCAGGGTTATTAAAGACCTGGTTGTTTCCTTGTTCCAATTGCTAATTAAAAGTGTGGTCATGGATATTGTGGTGGTTGATGTCCCCCCTATGTTTGGAATGCTTTTGTCTAGATATTGGATCAAAAGACTAGGGGGAAATTTACAGACGGATCTTTCATATGCCACAATTCTTGTGTTTGGGGGAGAACATAGAAGGATTTATAGGGAAGCACAACTTGCTTACATTATCAGTGATGAAGAAAACCCTACCAATCACCCCATTTTTTCAGTTGATATTGATTTAGGAACTAGTATGCTACAACTCACTGATGCTCCTCAAACACCTATTGAAATCAGAAAGCATCCCATCACCTCTTGTGAAAACTCTCCTCCCCATGCCTCTATTTGGAAAAAAAAAATGATGGAGCCTCTTCTAGAGAAAGTGTTGGCGCTGGGGTAGTTTTCACTTCCCCTACCCAAGAGACCATATCCTTGTCTTACAAGATTTAAATTGAAGCAACAAATAATGTGGCAGAATATGAGGCTCTTGTTTTAGGTTTGAGAGCTGCCAAATACATGAAGATTGAGGAGTTAGCAGTATTTGGAGATGTTGAGTTGATTGTTCATCAAGTCAGAAATTGGTATCAGGCTAAGCACCCCAAGTTAAGGGCCTACATAAATGAAGTCTGGGATCTTGTTGACAGTTTCATTTTGGATTTTAATATATCATTTGTTCCAAGAGAGGAGAACATTGTAGCAGATTCCTTGGTTGTTTCAGGAAGTAAGTTCAAGGTTCCTTTGCCACCTAAACTCAAGTATGAGGTGGAAGTAAAATACAGACCCTCTATCCCTAACAATGTTAAACATTGGAAAGTTTTTTAGGATGATCTTGAGATAAAAAAAATGTCTTGAGACTGTGGATGAATTTTTTGATTTGCATATTGATTAGGATCAAGATACTGGAGAAAACCCCCATGCTGATATTTTTCTGAATAAAATTGCCGACCACCATATTGTTCAGTTGCCAAGTAACCATATTCCAAAGGGACTAGTCCCTTTGGACAAATTGTTTGAAAAAAATGATGTTTCTTTAAAGGTTAAAGGTTCAACTGAAAATGTTGATGTGACTGAATGCAAATTGGGAACAGAGGAAGACCCAAAATATGTCAAAGTGTCTAGTAGTTTGTCAAAGGAGAAAAGGGTCGAGCATGTCAAGATTCTGAAAGATTTGTTGATGTGTTTTCCTGGAAATATGAACATTTGAGAACATATGACACCAACATCATTGAACACAAAATCCCTTTGAAATAAGAGGCCAAACATTTCAGGCAGAAACATATAGATAAATCCCATGCTGCTGTCTATTATGGAAAAAGAAGTGAAAAAATGGTTGGATGCCCAGATCATCATCCCTTTGAGATATTCAGAATGGGTGGCTAACTTGGTTCCTGTGAGGAAGAAAAATGGGGAAATCAGGTTATGTGTAGAAACCTTCCAGTGAGCCATGGACATACCCTTTGTAGGGGAAAAAGATAAATCTGTAGTCATATATTTGGATGACATTAAAGTATTCTCAAGGTATGATAAAGAGCATTATCATCATTTGAAAAAGGTCTTCCTAAAGTGCAGAAGGTTTGGTCTCTCCATCAATCCTAAGAAATCTTTGTTTGTTATGAAAGAGGGAAATTATTGGGAAATAATGTGTCAGCTGAAGGGGTAAAAATTGATCCAAGCATAGTAAAGACCATCCAGACCTTATCTTTTCCCAGATCTAAGAAATAATTTTAGTATTTCTTGGGTAAAATAAAATTTCTGAGAAGATTCATTTCTAATTTTGTTGATTTGGTTAAGAACATTACAAACATGCTTAGAAAATGAAGCAAGGTGAAATGGATTGTTGAGTTTAGAAATTCTTTTAACCAAATAAAAAGGGCTTTGACTGAAACATCTATGCTCATCAGCCCTGATTATTCTAAGGAAGTTCTGATATTTTCTTTTGCCTCATATGACACGTTGGTTGTTGTTTTGCTACAGAGAAATGCAGAGGGGTTAGAGCAGCCTATTTCCTTTTTCAACAGAGCATTGAGGGATGCAGAAATGAGATATGATATCATGGAGAAGAAAGAATATGATTTGGTGAAATCCCTCAAGGATTTTAGACTCTATGTTCTGTATTCAAAGATTATTGCATATGTCCCCTCAACCTCAGTGAAAGAGATATTGATCTAGCTTGATATAGATGGGAAGAGAAGAAAATGGATTGCCAATTTTTTTGAATTTGACCTTGAAATAAATCCCACTAAATTGGTAAAAGGTCAAGGTTTAGCCAGACTACTGGTTGAATCAAACTACAAGCCTTTAGGGGTTAATTTCATGAACATACATTCAAAAAATCAATGAACTAAGTTTGATGATAAAGACTCTCATGTCATCCTGAACTTGGAAAAAGGCATTTGGTATAAGGACATCATATATTTTTTGTTGACGTTGCAGCCTCTTGATGGTTTGGACAAGAACAAAGTATGAGCTTTGAAACTCAAAGAAATCAAATATTGTCTCATTGATTAGGTTTTGTACTAGAAGGATCCTCTGGGGGTTCTACTGAGATTTCTAGACCCACATGAGGCCGAAAGAGATATAACTAATTTTCATGACAGCTTATGTGGGGGACATCATTTTTGGAGGACCACAGATTACAATATCCTCAAAGCTAGGTATTTCTGGTTAAATCTACCTCATAGTGCTAAGTGTTAAGTGTTAAGTGTCCAGGGTGCATAATCACTTGTTGTTACCATGATATATCTATCTTTGATTATGCTATGTGATGTTAATGAGGTTAATAAAATATTGCATGTTCACTTCCTAAGCGTTAACAGAATATTCTGTGAAGTGCTATTATCACAGGTTCATGTCCCAACCTGGTTATAGACACCTGCGTCTTGTAACCCCCCTGCTTGTACCTCGGGTGAGACTTCTCTTGCTTCATAGGTGTTGCCGAAAGGGTCGGTAGTCGGGGTTTTGTTGGTGTGTTGTTAAGCGTTGAACCCTGGGTCTGCCCCTATGCCAACATAGTGTTTTGGGAAAACATAAATCTCCTTAGCTTCATCCCACATATTTTTAGAGTTGATACATATCAGCCCACTATCACGATATTCCTTTACATTATTCTGATCAAAGGTGTCCCACCACTTGCACCTAAAAATAAAACATTGGAAAGAAGAGAAGACCACTCGAATGATCTCTTGTATCTTTTTGACGTGTAATCTAACTTCCCATGTATGGTGTTTTGATCCAGGTGGCTAGCACAACTAGATTGGTCAAACTCAACTTCCACTCCACAGTCTTGTGTAATGTGTCCATCATTGACATCCTTTATGCGAAAATGATGTCCATATGCCCACATAGATGGGAACAAATGCACCTATAAAAAAATGAACAAATCACAGTGTCAATATGTGTCTAATAACCCAACCATTAAAATATAAAATAATATGTATGTACTTACAATTCAAATGTGCATTACAAAGTTAAAAAAATTATGTACACAAAAAGATTATTACCGAGTTAATGCAACCAATCTCTATGTTTAGTGCATCCTCTTCTTCACATGGGTAACGAACAAATGCACCATATTTCTCTTAGGCTTGGTCAAACACCCAATTGTTGGGGCATATCATTGGCATATTTTCTTTTAAATGATCAGGATAAGGCATGCTTCTACCATTCAACCATTTGAATTCTTTCCTATCACTTTCCCATTTCCTCCTCTTTTGTTCGTACAATGCGACCCACAGTTGTGTTGCCTCTGAATTGTAAAGCATGAATTTATTGATGGTATCAAATTTTGAATTCGTTGATGTATTCATGAAATCAAACCAACATGTAGTACATATGAGATCATGAAAATATACATTATGAAGTTCAGTGTGAATAGTTACCATGTAGAAATTTGAAAAACGATAAGTCACTTACTATTTATCAAGCGCCTTTTTCCATTCATTTGGAGAAGCTACCCTTCTCTTTTGTCTTCATCCCTTTCATTTTCCCAAATCACTGCACCTGGCGTGTTGTCAATATGCTTGATGTACTCACTGGAATAATAGAAAGACTCATATGGTATGTACCCCTCTTCCATAGACCCCTCGGGTTTTTCCCTTTGACGAACAAATCCTTTCAATTTATTCATGCACCTCTCTAAAAAAAAATCCAACGACAAGAGACCACCCCGACTAATTCAACCTCATCTACTAGGTGAATTAAAATATTAACCTGCAAGTCCATGAAACTCGATGACAGTTCCTTCTCAAACATACAATCAATATCATCTATCTCTTGATGTCGTCGTGGAATTCTAGTCATATGAATCTCCTTTGATTTGATCCAACATACAAATGCAGATAATTTAGATACGGAATGCCTTAGGTCATGGGGGAAGTCATCGTTCACACACCCATGCACGAGAAAAGGATAATGACACTACAAAGTAAACACATAAAAAATTAATTATGTTTTATTCCATGGAATAAAAATAAAAATTACAAATAATAAAATCATATTTTTGACATACGTCGTACCTTTAGAAGGTTGAAATAGTCGTGTGATTTCAACCCCAACAAATGGTCTTGACACACAATGAAGAAACTTCGTAGGGAATACCCATATAAATAAGGAGCCTTCACACCCAATATAACTTCCTTTTCCAAAGAAATATCTTCTTTCTTCATAATCCATGGGACATCACCTTCTTTGAAAGACCAAGAGGGACTAGCCTCTCCTCTACTTTATTGTCTTGGCCAATTTTTCTTTTTAGTTTTTAAAGAAATAAGATCTCTGCTCACATCTAATGTGTCACTTTATTTCGATGATATGTGCCTCCATAAAGAAGATGAAACATTTGTAAATATATGCATGGGATCTAGTAAGTGGGAAATCTTAAGATGCTCCCAATAGAGGAGCT
>ML799698.1:455170-479566 GCA_009831015.1 Picea engelmannii | reverse complement strand
GGTTGCAGGACTCAAGTGTCTATAACCTAGCTGGGACACAAATCTGTGATCACAATACTTAATAGAAAACTTACCAATTAACATTCATTAGCCTTTACCCTTATTCACATCGCAGGTCAAAACTCTAATTACAGAACAACGTAGTATTCATCAAGACCTAATCACATCTAATTGTTCAACACGTAGCATCAAGCAGATCTAGCATTCATTCACATTATTAATCACTAAGATACTACATTAGATGCATCTAACAAACATAAAGATTACATAACCAAGCATAAATCACATCACTAACATATCAACCCTATTGCACAAAGCCACCGTAACATAGGATATACATGGTTAACCCCAGTGTGGGGCTACGTCTACCAACTCTTCTTCTTATTTATTATCTTCATCCAATCTTATTACATACACAGAGCCACAAACCCAACTCTGCATAGGATAAGAGATCTGTGCACACCTCGCTAGATCCTCCTTCCCCAAGTTAGGTCAAGGCACAAAGCCAACTCCTAGTAAGAACATAGCCTTCTTACCATCACTTTCACTTAGCTCTGCAAGTCTCAACGTGATCTTGCACAGAGCCAACTAGTCATGCACTAAGATGATTATTAACTCCTTTTTTCTTACATCGCCTAGCTTTCTATTTACATATTACAAAAGGGGCCTAAGCATGGGTAAACCCATGGACCAACATCCCATACCCGTTACATAAATCCTAACACCCAAAAATCATACAAAAGGGGGTGAGATCCCATGATCTCGGTTTCGCCTGGGTGCTCCATCTTCAACTAGCTTATCGAAGTCCCAAAAATTGGTCAAACATGACCAAGGTTCTCCAAAACTTGGTCAAGGGCCAACAGGCTCCCAACACTCACCTGTGACTCATCCTGAGTCACTTTGATCTGGTCAATTTTGCTTCGAAGGCCTCAAGCTTGGCTCGAGCTGCCTTGACCTACTGCTTCGCCAGAGCCTCCCGCTCGACAAAATTCTGGATGAATTTCTCGATGACCGGTCCTTCCAAGCGTTCTTCCACTGAGGTGACCACTTGTTCTAGCTGTGATCCTTGTTCCTCTATCTCCTCAAAATGTGTGCAGGATTTATCTTGTACCAACTGGATTCTCTAGGTCACTTCCATGAATTTAGTCTGGATGTCATGCACCCTCTTCTAAACTGCGTGTTGTTCCTGTGACCTTTTCATCTTCTCGACCGATGAGAGCAGTTTCAGCTGTGCTTGAACTATCGATGCTTGTTTCTTTGCCTCTTAGAGTTGTGCTTCTAATGCTCTTAGTTCTGGGTCGTCTGCAAGGTGCTCATAGGTCTGCGCACTTCGGTTACTGAGTTTATTACATTCCAAGGCCAACACCTTGATTGTTTCTATTATGCTTCTGGTAGTTTCTTCTCTCTGATCTCTCACTTCCTGTAGGGTTCTTGGCACTACTTGCAGTTCTAGTTCTGCTACTCTTGATTGAAGCTGATGAATGTATTCAACGAGCTTCCCCACTTGGTTCTCCATTGTCTCTTCTTCCATATGTGTCAGGCCCAACACAGAGCAAAGTGCTCGAGTGACTGCTTTTTTCACTCCTATCTGCTATGTGAGCAACTATTATTTTTCATTCTAGATCTGCTCTCTGTCCTCTGCAAACTTTGGCTGGAGGTCGTCTTTATCTTGTTGCGCAACCCAACATTGATCTAGGGCTTCCTCGTGTACTTGCTTGAAGGCCTCTGTGGCCTGCTCTTTTTCTTCATGGACATGATGGAGGCGAGCCTCTATCGCATCTATTAATCTGCATAGTTGGGCAGGCTCATCTCCCAGTTCTATACATTTTGATGACGGTGGCACTGTAGTCACTGTGCGGCTCAAATAGAGGGCTTGTTGTACCCCTTTCAGGTCCGCCTCAATCCTCTCATACATGGTCTCTTGTTTTGCTTCATTTCATTGTAGAATATCCTCTGAAGTGTCTACTACAACGACAATGATGAGATAAATGTCATCCACTAGAAGAACAATCTATAACTGGGGCTTACTATCTCGTGACTTCTTGCGTGTTGAAGGTATCTTTGGGGAAACCTTTCTTTTATTGGATGTCTCGGCCTCCTTAAGGGGATCCTTAGGCGGTGTCACTTCACCTTGTTCCTTCTTTTCTTCTTCCCCTTCATCCCCTTCTTGGTCTACTTCATCATCTCCTCCTCCTCCAGGTGAATCTGGTGCAGTTTCCTTTGATGCGTTGTTTAGTTCCTGCACCTCTTCCTTATTTTTCTTCTTGTTGTTGCTGGGTCCATCATACTCTTCTCGAGTGACTACAGGAATTTTGATGAGGTCGGGGTCAGAGAGTTATGTCTATTTGACAAGAAATGGGAACTTTGCACGCCATTCCTTGGTTATTTCTTCCATGTCCTCCTTTATGAGTTTGTAATAGGACTGGAGCTCTTCCTTGTGTTCATCCCCACACATAGTGATGTAAATGAAGTGACTATCTGTGCAGAACTTTACATGTGGCCTGAACTTGTGCAGAGTATTCGACATCATGTCAGGGAAGGATTTGATGGCCCTCTTTTGCTATAAATAATAGGTGTGGAGCACCGCATTTGACTGCCATTATTTTTCCATGTCACTCAAATACTAGAGGGCAGTGAAACTCGTAGCTAGGGGTTCTAATGGTTTCTCCTTTCGACATCTCCCAAGTGACAAAGGCAACGAGAATCAACAACTAGCTGAAGTGAAACTCATAGCCTTGGTCCTGTGCTTCACAGAAATATTGCTCTAACTGGTTGATGAGGTAGCTCACCCAGTTCATTTGCATCCCTTCAACGCGTTTTCTTGTGAGATCGATGATGAACCCTGTGACATGCATTGTTCTATTCTTCCTGACGAGTTTGTCTGCTATCAGTTGTCAAGCTAGGCGCACTGTGCCATTTTGGATGGAGGATACCTTGTAGCCCCGCTTCCCCTTCTCTACATCATCATAGGTGTCCTTTATTCGCTATGCCAGGGTGCAATCTGTAGCCTTCCTTGGGTAACAATCCCGAGGGTCTGGTCCTTACATGCTCAATCCAGTGATCTAGTGGATCAGTGTCAGATCTACAGTGATGCACCTATCTAACCACAAGTACCCTCCATGGAAGCACGACAGGAGGATTTTAACACACGCGTTAACCTCCTGATGTCTATCAAAGTGTGGTATATTCATCAAATTAAGGATTGTTGATCTCGTGATGTCCACGGTCCATGGCTGGGGGACTATATTTAGCTTCTTCCCCATTTTCTTTGTCAAGTACTTATGTGGGGAGAGCATTCCATAATTCTTGCGGTATCCTAAGTTGAAATCACTGATCTTGAGTGTCAGAATATGTCCCAACTATGATCCAACTGCGTGTATCCCCTTCAGGAGGTATGCAGTGATCAGTGTATAGTTGAGGTCTCTTGGGATGTTGTCACGACTGACCGCGCCAACTAGAGGCGAGATATATTTGGACAAGACCGATGGGATGAGCTTCATGTTTGCCAATTCATCGTGATGCTTACTCCATTTCTCTGTCATAGTTCAGGAGGGCCCATATCGAAGTGTAGCTGATGGAGATGCTTGCAATCCTCTTGTTGACGAGGCCTGTGCTCCTGCGAAAATGACCTTATCCACCATAAGATCTATTAGAATTTCTTCCATGGACTTTTCCACTGCACTATGTTCTCCTGACATGCACGCTCATAATCAAATATTTCAGGTAGGCAAACAAGCACTCAAGGGAGTTGAACGAGTGGTGAGGTCTCAATTAGTACAACGTGATAATCAGTTCTCTATGGGCTCAGGTAATCACAATTTTCAAAAGTGTCCCCGGTGGGACATTCGATGGATTAAATAGATAAGGTTCGCAACGGATTCCTCCAATGGCAGGAATGCCTCAATCCATCCGTTATGGCACAGTCTCAACAATCCAATGGCGACCTTTCCAAAAATAATTGTGTTTCTAGCCATTCTGGAGCATCATTCTAACAGTCGGGACACCTCCAACAATCATATTTCTTCGTCATGGAGAAGTGCCAGTCTGCATTGTTCTGCTATTCCAGCGAGGTTCAAGTTCTGTAATCCTTCTTTCTACGAAGTCATCTCTGGAACTTCCTGCCATTTCTCTAACTTTGCTTTCTTCTTGTTCAGCTTCCTTGCCTTCTTTCCTGTGATTTGAGTTACTGGGTTCCTCTTTCCATTTTGATTCTTATATTCTCTTAGCATAAGAACTTCACACTGTTGAGGGTCTTTCGAAGGTTTTAAGTGGGATGCCTCTTCTCTTATTTCTTAAGGGGTAAGTTCTCTTCTCTCCTGCATGGACAGGTTTTTCAAGCCTTCTTAGATTTTCTCAACTTCAACATCTAAGCACTTGTCTTGAGTTGGTTCAACTTGTCCTCTTGTTATTCTATTAAGCATGTTATTTTCCTAGCCATGAAATCTCTTGATTCTTTCTTTTTCTATTCTAGCACTTCCTCTTCTTCTTTCCTTCGGATCTGGTCTTTCTCAATTCAGGTTCTTCCTAGAAAAAGAGAAAATGGGGCGTTGTTATCAACAAACTTAACGACCTCAAATTATTCTTTTGTCGATGCTCCATGAGAAACCATAGGTACATGGGTAAGTATTCCACATAGGGTTATCATATTTCCTTTAAACAATCCTATTCCTCCTAGTGAAGGAACCATAGCAAGCTTTCCCAAAATTTCCCAAGTACTTTCTATCATAATGTTCACCTGTGTTTCCTTATCCAGAACATAGTCTATTTTGAAGTCTCCTATTATTGTTTCTATGCACTCCTTCTCTTTTAAGATCTCTGATAAAATGATGTCTCTGTGATCATTCAATGTTTCTTTCATCTGCAATAATATAGCCTCTTATTCTTTCTGGCATTATAGCATATTCTTAGTCTCTTGATCTTCCTCATGGTTTTCTTGTCTCATATTCATCATTTCAACTTTAGCAATCATTCTAAGGCAGTCCAAAACTTCATGGACAAGGAATTTACAACAAAGACAAATAGGGCATCTACCAGGGAATTCCTTAGCAAAATGTCCCAGTCTTCTACAATTATAACAAAGAGTCAATCCCCTCTTTCTCTTAAATGATCCCTAATATTTCATGTACTGTGCACTGGGATCACAGTGTCGAACCTGTAAAAAATTCTCTCTAGGATCCTACATCCACTTGTTAGTCCAAAAATCATTTCTATGCATAGGAATAACATATCTTTCATTATTTCTATCAGATCTATTCACATCAAATATTCTTTATTCTAACTGTGCCCTAGTTTTCAGACTAGGACAAAATCTATCTAGTGTACCTAGATCCATTCTTTTGAAACAAAAATTTTCACTTATCTTACCTTTATCAAAGCACAAAGATTTAAGATCTTACCTCTTTTCTTCATATCTGATTCCGTTCTTAGCACAAATCTTCGCAATTCAAGTAGAATACTACGCACCACAACAGTGTATCTACGCACATAGATTTTTCTTTTCTTCAGTTCCCAACAATCACAGTTTCAGTGTCCCGACAATGGAACCATTTTTTGGAACACAGGGGCATACCCAGGGTTCAACGCACCAACAAAACCCTAACTACCGGCCCTTTCGACAACACCTGTGAAGAAGATGAAGTCTCACCCGAGGTAGAGGTAGGGGGGGTTGCAGGACTCAAGTGTCTACAACCTAGCTGGGACATAGATCTGTGATCACAATACTTAATAGAGCACTTACCAATTAACATTCATTAGCCTTTACCGGCCATATTCACATCGCAGGTCAAAACCCTAATTACATAACAACACATTATTCATCAATACCTGATCACATCTAACTGTTCAACACATAGAATCAAGCAAATCTAGCATTCATTCACATTATTAAGCACTAAGCTACTACATTAGATGCATATAACATACATAAATATTACAACACTAAGCATAAATCACATCACTAACATATCATCCCTATTGCACAAAACCACCATAACACAGGATATACATGGTTCACCCCAGTGTGGGGCTATGCCCACCAACTCTTCTTCTTCTTTATTATCTTTGTCCAATCTTCTTACATGCACATAGACATAAACCCAACTCTACATAGGACAGGAGATTTGCGCACACCTCGCCAGATCCTCCTTCCCCGAGTTAGGTCAAGGCACAGAGCCAACTCCTAGTAAGCACATAGCCTTCTTACAATCCATGACTTCATCAACTGTACATGCCTTGTCTTCATACAACCCACGTATGTACATTCTCTGGCTCACTGCAGCCTGCGTACACCTCCAAAACTAGGGTTTCTGAACTTCCGAGATTTTTGTCGTCATGATCTCATACCTTGCCGAGACTTGATGTGTTCATGAGATCCTCCATATCTCCTCTCTCTCAGAATAGATCTTCAATACATACTCAAGAGATACACAAAAAAGATCTATATAAGATACACTTCACAAGAGACCCTTGCCTCTTATTTATACTCTTCATCTTCTAGGTTACTTAACCTATTTTAGGTCACTTAACCCAATTCTTGGTTACTTCCTCATTTTAGGGTTAACCACTTTCCATAATTAGAGAGCTCTCCATTACTTTATTAATTAAATAATCCTCCTCGATCTTGTCACCTTATTTTATTATTTAAATAATCTTCTTGACTTTGTCACTTTACTTTATCATTTAAATAATGATTTCTTCTTTGTAAGATCTTTAACTTTTTTTTTACCTTTTGGGGCTTCAAGCCAACATATGAGGGTCCATCTTCATAGTTCCATAACTCTCAGACCATGAGGAGTTATGTGACATTCAACATACCACTGGAAATGGAATGACAAGCACTATCCATCTAGGATAGTTTCACCAACAACTTCACTAATATTCAACTCATTATTCCACATATAAGCATAATCATACTTCAAGGATAAGTCAACCATAAAGAATCTTCCCATGAGGGATTTCACCATAAGGGGACCACTTTGGAGTTCATCCATTTGTGCACCTTATCAACAATAATGATTCATTTTAACATCAATCGAAAAATGCATCATATACTAATGAAACCACATCGATCCATATTCATATATGCATCATGTATCAATGAAAACTCATTGATCCATATTCATCTATGCATTCACATCAAGGACAATACATATTACATTAGTATGATATGATTAATCAATAAATCCTTTGGAATCAATCAATTCCTTGACATCCATCCTTTGAAAAAAAACAATCAACCATCACATGAAATCAATCAATAACTTGACATCAATCAATCACTTGACATCAATCCTTTGACATCAATCATTCAAACCATTGGCATCAATGACAACATAATCCAACAAACTCCCCCTTTGGCATTGATGGCAATACCAACATTGATGTCAACACCAATCATTGATGTCAACATGTAGACAAGGCATGCTCTACATCAATAGTCATCAATCAAATCAATATGACTATCTCTCCACATCAATAATCATCAACCACATCCATGTGACTATCTCTCCCCCTTTGAAATCAATGGAAAAGGGTCATTCTCCTCTTGGGGCTACTCCCCCTTTGATTATCTCTCCTCCTTTCTGAATGCCTTTGATCTTCCTATGAATATTCTCTCCCCTTTTGAATAAGGGATCTTACTTTGATGTTATGTTGAAGATACATCACTCATACTCCCCCTATGACCATAGCTCCCCCTGGAATTATGCCTCTGTTCTCTTTCTTCAAGTATAGGGCTCTTTCCTCATAGAATCATGGGAAGAAGAATGACTCCCCCTATGGGTATGTCTCCCCCTATCTTCTCTGCAATATGAACAATATGCTACTACTGAAATATGCTTCTACTACAAATGCTACTGCTCAATCTGATCATAGATCAACTTCTCTTTCTATGATGATCCTTGGACCTGTCCATGCATGGCAAACTCGTTCCATACCATGAAACAAAAAATATATCAACAATGAAATAGAGAATCGTGAATAAGTCATCAACCAAGTACATCATGTACCAAATTGTGTGCCAACCATGCACAACACCCATGTACATCAACCATGTACATCAACACCATACAATGTGCCATAAGATATCATCAATGGAATGTGCCTCTACCAACATGCAAACCATGTGCATCTACCAATATGCCAACCATATGCATCTACCAATGCGCCAACCACGTGCATCTACCAATGTGCCAAACAAGTGTCATATCACACATGATATGTCTCCACCATGAACCAAGTACAACATCCATCAAATGTCTCATGTATCAAAGTATATGCTAATCAAGTAATACCAATCATGTACTTTTATCCAAGTACTCATCATCCAAACATATACCATCTACGAGTGTACCAAACATGCACATCAACATGTATCACCACTTGTACCAAGAAAGTACATCAACCATGCACCAATGCCACAAAAAAATGAAACATCATCTGTGTATGCATACACCATCATAAAACATGTACCAATCAAATTGCTAGTAGGTGCCTCTACCAATGTACTAGAAATGTGCCAATCATACATCAAATATAGATCAAGCTATGACTCATCAATGATGTACAACATGAACACCTCATCAATTCGCCAACTACATGTCTCAATATGTAGCCCATACATATGCCAAATGCATGCACCAAGACATCCAAAAAATACATCATAAGATATATCAATGAAACTCAAAAATATGTACCAGCCATGTACCCCAATAGATCAACCTCAATCCTTCGTTCACTACAACAAATACTAAGCATTCAACAATATATGCACTAGTAGTATGCTTCAATAGATCAATGACATCTCTATCTAGCATCATCATGATATATCACATAACCAAGGTGCCATACTGTCATGACCAACATTGTTTTTCAACAGAAACTGCCTCAATCCATACTCATCGGTTAGTGCCATGCATCCAAGATAGCCCTTCATTATTTATTTTTTATCATCACATTACATAATCCAATATGGAATCATGAAAACCTGCAGTAAACAATGTCAGAACCTGCAACAAACCATGTCAGTCCCTGCAACACAGATTTATACCATCACATCAAGATGCAACCCATGTGCATTGCCTTTTCCCCAAGGCTTTACCACATATACGTGGCCTGTTGCACAACAACTCACGTATGTACGCGACCTATTCAAGGTCAGCCTCCATATGTATGCGATTGTTACCACTGTCACCCACGTATGCTTCAGTAGATGACACACTTGAGCTTCCCTCAAGGATTCCATTCTGCTCTGGTTGCTCAGTTTTCTTCACCCACTTCTGAAGGTATCCCTGCTTCTCAGAACTTGAGCTCTGAGATTCCATCTTTTCAAAGATGTCTCCCTTCCTTACTTCATTCCTTCTTCTAGTCATGCTATATGAAGTCCTCATCATGGAATTTCTTCTTATGTTCCAAGAATCCTAGGATTTGTGGCCAAATCCACTACAGTTGTAGCATCTCATGTTGTGACAGTGAACAACAATGTGTCCTACTTGATCACCTCTCCAACACCTTATGGTGTTAGGAAATCTTCCATTGTCTCTCCTTGCATAAGATCTGCATTCCAAATATTTGTGACCATATTCATTACATGAATAACATTTACCATGAAAAACACTTTCATACCTTTGCTTTGGTGTCAATCTTCTTTGAGGTGTAAGAATGGCTTCTTGATGTATTCCTTGCTTTGTTCTTTTGAAACTTTCCTTGCCTTGTGTAGATGGTTGACTTGCAATATTATCTTCATCCTTTGAAGGACTTACCTCATGCTTCTTTGAGGTGCTTGCTTCAACATGTGTAGCTTCTTTCTTGTATCCAAGACCTGATTTATCATTTGGTGATCTTTGACTTTCCAATATCTCATTCAATATTTGTGAGCTATTCAAGAATTCATTTGACTTCTCTACTTTATTTCTAAGATCAACAACTTTATCTTCTAACTTATGACATGACTCTTCATTTTCATTTATTTGATTCCTCAATAGTTCTTCTACCATTTTGGCTTATTCAATTTGGGTCCTGAGATGGACAATAATTTCAAAACTGATGTAGGCGAGTATTTCTCTCCTCAATCCTCCACTCACCCACTCATAGGATCATTCGATTCCACTCCTTCATGAGTCGAATTATCTCTCTGGATTCCCTCGGGAATCACTGCTGCAAATATCCGATCCACAGGTCCTTCTTTGACCCTTCACGGCCTTCTGCACATTGACCATGACCTCTCCCTGACTTAATCTCAGGTCATCGGGGTTTCGCTATTCCTGTGCTCGAGAGTTTCTCACCTCTCCAATCCTCGATTGCCGATGAGCTCCTTCCCTGGCCTTAGCCCCTCTGGCTATATCCTTTGGTCCATACGACCATTCTCCATGAGGCCGTAGCCTTACCTTCCTATCGGGATTTTGGGTTATAATTTCCCGATGAGCTCTTTGTGTGCTAGCCTTCCCAGCTATGTCACGGTCCACGTGACCGCATACCATATGACCACAATCAACCTCCCGTCGGGGTTTTCCCCATCGAGATATCAAAGGGTATGGACTCCTTTTCCCCGAGATTCCCGATTTCCCGATTTGCGATGTGCTTCAGCCCTCTTGGCTAAGCTTTGGCCAATGTGACCATCACTCCATGACCACTACCTTACCCCATCGGGGCTACGGGGTTTCCCATGTCAAAGTGTGCATGTCCACAGGACTCGCGATATGCCGATCCCCGACTCCCTTCGGATGCCTGACACGCATCTTCCCTACAGCTCTGTCCTCCTCCACTGCTGTGCTGACAGCTGGCCCCCACTGATCGGGGTTTCACGGATCACGATTTCAAAATGCCCAGATCACTTGTCCCCGGAATCTCTGATATCTCGATGAACAAAGTGTCGACGGTGCCCGATCCTTTGCCACCTATCCTTGCATATGGATGGTCTCGATTTCTCCTCGCGATTTCGTGACTTCAAGTGTCATGGGTGCCTTGTCTCCAGGACTCGCAAAACTCCGATTGTCGATGGGCAACCTCCTGTCGGGACTTTCGCCGATGGCACCGATCTCCTGCCACGGGTCCTTCCTGATGGACGGTCCCGATTCTGTCGGGATTTCACGACTGTCGATGTCCTGGCTCCCTCGATCTCAAGAACTCTGATTTCCCGATTCTCTGACTCTCCACTAGATTCCTGACACCTGTCCCTCTAAACGGACGGCTCAGATTAGGCCGGGGTTTTCAACCTGGATTTCCCCGATGCTTTGTCCACGGGAATACCGATTTCCCGATGTGCCAAACGTCGATGGCGCTTGATCTCCGCCACGTGTCCTCTGCAAATGGACGGCTCTGATCTTCCCAATGTTTCGAGACTTATGGTGTCTCGATTTCCTTGCCCTTGAGAACTCCGATTCTCCGATGGACAATATCCCGATGGCCCTAGCCCTTGTCGGGACTTCTCCTCCTATCCACGAGGACTTAACCTCTGTGCAACTTCCACAGATCCGACAGTTGTCGGGTATCTGCCTCAGATCTAATGACTCAGATTTGTTCTCCCTCTCTGCGCTCCTCCTGAGGCTTAACTTCCGCGCACCTTCTCCCGATCCAACGACTGTCGAGATTTCTGAGTGAGATCCGACGACTGTCGGTCTCCTCCTTCTATAGGCTCCTCCTGAGCTCCTCCTGGACGTGAACCTTCGACAGTCTATATATTCTCTTCCTACCGATCTGACGGCTAGTGCTGCTCCTCCTGAGCTCCTTGTGCTTTCTTCCTGTCTTGGGAGAATTTCAACCTTTCAAAGGCCTTGACCTTTGCTTCTTTTCTCTCTATGAGCTCCTCGAACCTGAGCCTCGCCGCGTGTATGAAACGTTGCCCTTCCTAAGCTTCTTCTCCTCGAATCCTTCAAAGGATTTTGATGTCTGCCCTCCTTGCAGAACCTCTACGCACACATGGTGTTGTCCCTCCCGAGCTTCTTACAATCACTCAGGCCCCTAATGGATTTTTGTCTTTCTCCTCCCACAGATGGAGAATGAAATGGATGCCTTCTTGGATATCCTTCTACTCAAGCGACCCTCTCGCTGAGTCCTTATGGGTGTTCAGTAACCCCGTGAAGATCCTTCCTTGGACTCTTCCTTCAATAGCAGAACTCAAAGAGTTCTATGTTCTTCTGTGCCTGCTTGCACACTTTCGCGACGCCCTCCTGGCGGAGTTTCTCTTCCACAGAACGTTCAGTAGTTCTGGGTCCCCTCTGTGCACTCCTTGCACTGGCTCACTTCCCTCCTGGCAGAGCCTCACAGAACTCCTCAGAGCTTCTGTCTGAACTCACAACAGAGTTCCTTCAACTGCACCTTGTGTCTGTGCTCAATGCCCACCTGGCAGAGATTCTCAGAATCTTCAGTGATTCTGGTCTTCTCTGAACTTTCTGCAGAGTTCCTTCCTTTGTGCACTCCTGTACACACGCTCAATGCTCACTTGGCAGAGCTCTACAGAATTCACAGCAGAATTCTGTCTACAACTATGTCTTCTCCCACATAGCCTTGCCTCCTGAGGTGTTCAGTAACCTCCAAGGTCTTCCTCTTGAGTTGTTGATTCGGTCTTGTACCTCAACACGTCTTTGTTTGACTCCGCAGAGTTCAGAAGTGCATCCCCAGTGCACCGGTATTCAGAGACCGCAATCCTCTGTCATACCCTCCTGGCATGAAACCTCAAAGACCTTCAACCTGAACTCAAACACACTCCTACAGAATGCATCCACATAACATACATTCACAACATATACAAAGAACACACACAAACATGCATATAAGACAGAATAATGCAGGAAAAACTGCTCTGTTTATATTAATGGAAAATGCCTGTATTTACAAAGTGTTCTCGAGCTCTCTTCGGGTCTACAACTCTGCTCATATATCACTAACTCCAAATGAGATATCAAAATCTCTTTTACCTGAGGGGCTCATTGAGCGCTTCCCTCCAGGTTCACCTACTCTACTAAATTACAATCAATGGTTGTCTAGTCCAGCGCCTGGATCTAGATCTCAATCGATCTTGGCATTAAAGCCAATCTACCTAATTCCTTCTAAAAGGCACGGCTTCCATGTCTCACCAGCCTAAGCATTTAGTTACATTTATTCAAATTTGAATGAGGACTGTGCCTCTCTTTTAGCGTGTGATTTGAATTCGCTGGCATGGCTAGCTAGCTGGCCACTGACATGGAGAGATGCTCCTGCATCAAACTCCTCAGCTGCAAAATCATGAGCTCTTTCTCATGCGCTTCCCCTCTAAGTGGTGGGAAATCCTCCTGGATCCCAATTGAGTCTTTGGAGCTTTCCATCTGCTCCATTTTCCTATTGTTGTTGCTGCTTCTGCGCTACTGCTGCTTCTGCTCTTCTGCTCAGCCTTTCCCTGCTGGCAGTGTCTGCTGACTTCAACATCAGCTCCATGATCTCCATGATCACCTCATCCAGCTGCTCCAGTGGCTGGTTTTTCTCATGCAGTCTCCTCAGCTGCAAAAAATTTTGGCACGTGGGCAGATTGCTATGATCTCCCATGCCTTCTTCTTCATCATCTGTGGCCTCAAGTTGCCACTCTGCTGCAGACTTCAGTTCTACAGTTTCCCTTTGACTGACTTGTTGTTCAGTCACCTTCCCTGACAGTTCAACTTCTGTCAGTTCTCTTGATGGCCCTGGATTGTTCAACCAATCCTCCAGCATCTCTAGCTCCATCTCCCATGGAGTGATAACTTTACCTTCCTGCTCCTTGGCTTCCTTTACTGCTAGCTCCAACGCTATAGCTCTTTCAGCTTCCTGGCTGAATATGTTGAGACACTCCTCAAAATGCTCATTTTCTACTTCTGCTTGTGCTTGGGCAGTCTCAAACATCTGCTCCAATTCCTCTTCTTCCCTGACAATCATCGACAACCATGACTGTTCTTCTGCTGTTGCTGCACCTGCAACACAAATTTCTGCCTCTTCTCGGGAAAATGGTAGGAATACTCCAATTCCCCCAATTATCAGAAGATCATTCTGATCTTCCTCCTCTATCAGTTGCACATGTTGATCTAAGTCCATCTTTGAATTTATGAGACTATCAGACAGTCTCATCTGCTCTGTCGTCTCCTCTAGCTGATCCAAATTCATATGCTCATCCCTGCCCACCTGGCAATATGGGATGTCCCTGCTGCTCTCCTGGCAGACTATGAGATCAACCGATCCCATCTTCATCAACACTCCTTGCTAAATTGAACTCTCCTTTGAGTCCATGAGACCTCCAGATGGTTCCAAATTCTCATCTCTGCCCACCTAGTAGTTTAAGATTCTTTCATTGCCCTCCTGGCAGTCTTCGAGATCTCACAACGATCTCATTTCATTGCCCAGCTGGCAATGTGAAATTCCCTGGCTGTCCTCATGACAGTCCGTGAGATCTTCAGCTGATCTCAACTCATTGCCCACCTGGAAAACTAGAATTTCCTCTTCTTTGCCTTCATGGTAGTCCTTGAGATCTTCAGTTGATCTCATTTCAGATTCCAAATCGTTGAGACTTTCCCTAGTCTCCGGTTCACATGCCTGAACCATCTTCTTATCTTGTCCCAGCTTCAATTCAAGCCTCACCAATTCTCTCTTTATATCTACGAGCTCTTCATCTATATCTTCTTGGCTCCATATCTCTCTTCTCTCAGCATACCTACGGCCTTCAGTAGCCCTATTGCTGCCTTTGTTTACCTTCCTGGAAAATCTGCTATCACTTTGCATCCCTGAGTGTTCCAACTTCATCCTTCTTCAGTCTCCCTGGCTGTCTCCTTGATTGTTGCCTACCTGTAAACAATCATTACAGAGTCCTCAACAACTCTATCTTCTTCCACCTCCTTTGTTCTCCTCTTGCCTGAAATATACAGACAAGCAATTTGCTCTGATACCACTTGATGCAGGCGAGTATTTCTCTCCTCAATCCTCCACTCACCCTCTCACGAGATCGTTCGATTCCACTCCTTCATGAGCCGAATTAGCTCTCTGGATTCCCTCGGGAATCACTGCTGCAAATATCCAATCCACAAGTCCTTCTTTGACCCTTCATGACCTTCTGCACATTGACCGTGACCTCTCCCTGACTTAATATCAGGTCATCGGGGTTTCGCTATTCCTGTTCTTGAGAGTTTCTCACCTCTCCAATCCCTGATTGTCGATGAGCTCCTTCCCTGGCCTTAGCCTCTCTGGCTATATCCTTTGGTCCATACGACCATTCTCCATGAGACCGTAGCCTTACCTTCATATCGGGATTTTGGGTTCTAATTTCCCGATGAGCTCTTTGTACACTAGCCTTCCCAGCTATGTCACGGTCCACGTGACTGCATACCATATGACCGCAGTCAACCTCTCGTCGGGGTTTTCCCCATCGCGATATCAAAGGGTATGGACTCCTTGTCCCTAGGATTCTCGATTTCTCGATTTGCGATGCGCTTCAGCCCTCCTGGATAAGCTCTGGCCAATGTGATCGTCACTCTGTGACCACTACCTTACCCCATCGGGGCTATGGGGTTTCCCATGTCAAAGTGTGCATGTCCACGGGACTCATGATATGCCGATCCCCGAATCCCTCCGGATGTCTGACACACGTCTTCCCTACAGCTCTGTCCTCCTTCGTTGTTGTGTTGACAGCTGGCCCCCACTGATCGGGGTTTCGCAGATCACGATTTCAAAATGCCCAGATCACTTGTCCCCAAAATCTCTGATATCCCAATGAACAAAGTGTCGATGGTGCCCGATCCTTTGCCACCTGTCCTTGCAGATGGACGGTCCTGATTTCTCCTCATGATTTCGTGACTTCAAGTGTCCTGGGTGCCTTGTCTCCAAGACTCGCAAAACTCCGATTGTTGATGGGCGACCTCTTGTCGGGACTTTCACCGATGGCACCGATCTCCTGCCACGTGTCCTTCCTGATGGATAGTCTCGATTCTGTCGGGATTTTGCGATTGTCAATGTCCTAGCTCCCTCAACCTAAAGAACTTCGATTGCCCAATTCTCTGACTCTCCACTAGATTCCTGACACATGTCCCTCTGAACGGACGGCTCAGATTAGGCCGGGGTTTTTAACCTGGATTTCCCCGATGCTTTGTCCACAGGAATACCGATTTCCTAATGCGCCAAACGTCGATGGCGCTTGATCTCCACCATGTGTCCTCTACAAACGGACGACTCTGATCTTCCCGGAGTTTTGAGACTTATGGTGTCTCGATTTCCTTGCCCTCGAGAACTCCTATTCTCCGATGGCCAATATCCCAATGGCCCTAGCCCTTGTCGGGACTTCTTCTTCTGTCCACGAGGACTTAACCTCCGTGCAACTTCCACGGATCCGACGGCTGTTGGGTATCTTCCTCAGATCTAACAACTGAGATTTATTCTCCCTCTCTGCTCTCCTCCTGAGGCTTAACCTCCGCGCACCTTCTCCTGATCCAATGGCTGTCAGGATTTCTGAGTGATATCCGACGACTGTCGGTCTCTTCCTTCTGTAGGCTCCTCCTGAGCTCCTCCTGGACGTGAACCTTCGACAGTCCAGATCTTCTCTTCCTACCGATATGACGGTTGGTGCTGCTCCTCCTGAGCTCCATGTGCTTTCTTCCTGTCTTGGGAGAATTTCAACCTTTCAAAGGCCTCGACCTTTGCTTCTTTTCTCTCTGCGAGCTCCTCGAACTTGAGCCTCGCCGCATGTATGAAACGTTGCCCTTCCTAAGCTTCTTCTCCTCGAATCCTTCAAAGGATTTTGATGTCTTCCCTAATTACAGAACCTCTACGCACAAACGGTGTTGTCCCTCATGAGCTTCTTACAATCACTCAGGCCCCTAAGGGATTTCTATCTTTCTCCTCCCACAAATGGAGAATGAAATGGATTCCTTCCTAGCTATCCTTCTACTCAAGTGACCCTCTCGCTAAGTCCTTATGGGTGTTCAGTAACCCCGTGAAGATCCTTCCTTGGACTTTTCCTTCAGTAGCAGAACTCAAAGAATTCTTTGTTCTCCTGTGCCTGCTTGCACACTTTCTCAACGCCCTCCTGGCAGAGTTTCTCTTCCACAGAACGTTCAGTAGTTACGGGTCCCCTCTATGCACTCCTTGCACTTGCTCACTGCCCTCCTGGCAGAGCCTCACAGAACTCCTCAGAGCTTCTGTCTGAACTCACAACAGAGTTCCTTCAACTGCACCTTGTGCCTGTGCTCAATGCCCACCTGGAAAATCTTCTCAGAATCTTTAGTGATTCTGGTCTTCTCCGAACTTTCTGCAGAGTTCCTTCCTTTGTGCACTCCTGTACACACGCTTAATGCCCACTTGGCAGAGCTCTACAGAATTCACAGCAGAATTCTGTCTGCAACTATGTCTTCTCCCACATAGCCTTGCCTCCTGAGGTGTTCAGTAACCTCCAAGGTCTTCCTCCTGAGTTGTTGATTCAGTCCTGTACCTCAGCACGTCTTTGTTTGACTCCGCAGAGTTCAAAAGTGCATCCCCAGTGCACCGGTATTCAGAGACCGCAGTCCTCTGTCATACCCTCCTGGCATGAAACCTCAAAGACCTTCAACCTGAAATCAAACACACTCCTGCAAAATGCATCCACATAACATACATTCACAACATATACAAAGAACACACACAGAAATGCATATAAGACAGAATAATGCAGGAAAAACTGCTTTGTTTATATTAATGGAAAATGCCTGTATTTACAAAGTGTTCTCAAGATCTCTCCGGATCTACAACTCTTCTCATCTATCACTAACTCCAAATGAGATATCAAAATCTCTTTTACCTAAGGGGCTCATTGAGCGCTTCCCTCCAGGTTCACCTACTCTAATAAATTACAATCAATGGTTGTCTAGTCCAGTGCCTGGATCTAGATCTCAGTCGATATTGGCATTAAATTCGATCTACCTAATGCCTTCTCAAAGGCACGGCTTCCATGGCTCACTAGCCTAAGCATTTAATTACATTTATTCAAATTGGAATGAGGACTGCGCCTCTCTTTTAGCGTGTGATTTGAATTCGCTGGCATGGCTGGCTAGCTAGCCGCTGACATGGAGAGATGCTCCTGCATCAAAAACTTTTGCTAATCTCATCATCTACCCTCTTATCTTATTTTTCATTCTTTAATCCTATGATATCTTCTTCATTTTCTTCTAACTGAGTGTTATAACCCTCTTCTTGATCTCTGAGCATTTCCCTTAACTTCAATATGTGCCTTTTACTCCTTCTAAGAAACTTCTTAGTGTTATCCGAAAGATATCTATAGTCTATATAATAATGATCATTTCTATATTCATATAAACCATATTCAACTTTCTTTTGAAGTTCTAATAGATCTTCTTCTATTATTTCCATGGGATAACTACCATCAAACTCTACATAGACTATTTCTGGATTTTCTTCTTCACTTGTAAAGAAAAATTCAACATCATCACATTTTGAATCATCGCAATAAAGTGTCTTTGGGGATTCTTTACCTTCATTTGAAATATCTTCAAGATCTTCCTTTTTACCAACATCGTCACTTGATTCTTTGTCTTTATTTGAAATGTGTTCAAGATCTTCACTTGTGCCATCATTATCACATGATTCTTTGTCTTCATTTGAAATGCTTTCAAGATCTTTAATGATCTTGATGGAGCGGTCTTCAATATCTTCCTTCTTGTTCTTGCTTTGATATGTCTCCTCTAGATTTAGCCATATATCCTTGGTGGAAGTGCATTTTCCCATGCTCTCTTTGATAGGGCTTGTGAGTCCACTAAGAATGGTCTTGAGATCCAATGCATCATTCTTCTTTCCTTCCCTTTGAGCTGCAAACTTTGACTTGTTCTTCAAGGAAATTTATCCACCAATGGTTGCCTTCCAAATGCCTGCTCCTGTTTCCTTCAAGTGTACTCTCATCTCTATTCTCCAAGTAGAATAGTTTTCCTCATCAAGGATTGTAACCTCATCATCCATTTTTGTGTCTATAGATCTCCTCCAAGCTTGTTGAGGCTTATAGTGAAGGCTTTCTCTGATACCAATTGTTGGACACACTGACCACACTTAGAGGGGGGGGTGAATGAGTGTGGGGCTATTTTTTAAAACTTCCCTCTTACACAAAACTCATTAGTTAGCAATCACCATTTACTCATTACTTATTGCTATCATTTATAACCAATTAGATGTGAACATATATCCGCTACATATACTAGAAATATATCATCAACAAATCATCACCACAAGAAACACAAGGAACATAAGATGTATGTACAATTTTCTTTTTATTACAGACTACAATCCTTGGGTTTATCAAGAACAATTGATTATAGTACAACTCTACATGAGCACCAACTCTATAATGCAAGACTCAGCTTACACCCTTAGCACCAACTGAGATGAGGCAACAATCCTCAATAGATATCAATCTGTCATAGGTACGTGACCTGTTGGTAGTTCAACATGGGTATGTATGCGCCCTACTAGTAGTACAAGCCGCATATGTACGTGACCAATCTATACTACAACCTACGTATACTTCTAAGCAACTAGGGTTTTCCTTTTCATCACACACTCAGAACCTCTACAACCTGCAATCACATTCTCTTCCTTCTTTCACTGTCCAATCTGACCCATAGCCAATCACAACACATCCAATCTCTCCAACAACTTATTCATGCTTCTCAATATGAATGCTACTCAATCATGTATAAGAAACCAATATACTATAAAAATCATATCAGCACCTAATCATTAGAGTGTTGCTCACTCCATCAACCAATACAAACCACATCACAACATCCATACTAAGAATGCCTTAATCATTCACCACATAACAAACAAGAGTATCCATCAAGAAAACAATATAACCATACCAGAGTTTCTATAGCAGATCCGAGCCCATAGAATGTAGATCTGGAACCTGCTTCAGTCTTCAAGAGTTTGTCATCATCTCAAATGCCAATCTCCATGACTTCATCAATTGTACATGCCATGTCTTCATACAACCCACGTATGTACGTTCTCTGGCTCACTGCAGCCTGTATACACCTCCGAAACTAGGGTTTTTGAACTTTCGAGACTTTTGTCATCATGATCTCAGACCTTGCCAAGACTTGATGTGTTCATGAGATCCTCCATATCTCCTCTCTCTCTAAATAGATCTTCAATACATACTCAAGAGATACACAAAAAAGATCTATATAAGATACACTTCACAAGAGACCCTTGCCTCTTATTTATACTCTTCATCTTCTAGGTTACTTAACCTATTTTAGGTCACTTAACCCAATTCTAGGTTACTTCCTCATTTTAGGGTTAACCACTTTCCATAATTAGAGARCTCTYCATTACTTTATTAATTAAATAATCCTCCTCGATCTTGTCACCTTATTTTATTATTTAAATAATCTTCTTGACTTTGTCACTTTACTTTATCATTTAAATAATGATTTCTTCTTTGCAAGATCTTTGACTTTTTTTTTACCTTTTGGGGCTTCAAGCCAACATATGAGGGTCCTTCATATTCGTAGTTCCATAACTCTCAAACCATGAGGAGTTATGTGACATTCCACATACCACTGGAGATGGCATGACAAGAACTATCCATCTAGGATAGTTTCACCAACAACTTCACTAATCTTAAAATCATTATTCCACATATAATCATAACCATACTTCAAGGATAACTCAACCATAAAGCGTCTTCCCATGATGGCTTTCACCATACAGGGACCACTTTGGAGTTCATCCATTTGTGCACCTTATCAACAATAATGATTCATCTTAACATCAATCCAACAATGCATCATATACTAATGAAACCACATCGATCCATCTTCATCTATGCATAATGTATCAATGACAACTCATTGATCCATCTTCATATATGCATAATGTATCAATGACAACTCATTGATCCATCTTTATCTATGCATTCACATCAAGGACACTACATATTACATTACTATGCTATCATCAATCAATCAATCCTTTGGCATCAATCAATTCCTTGATATCCATCCTTTGACAACAATCAATGAATCATCACATGACATCAATCAATCACTTGACATCAATCCTTCGACATCAATAATTCAAACCATTGGCTTCAATGACAACATGATCCAACATTCTCATTGTACCTTAGACATGTGTCGAATTTATCAAGGAGAATATTTTTGCATCTATTTGGATTGTACCCTAGATATGTGTTAAGTCATTTTCATAACGGAGGAAAACTAACTTAGAGAAGTAAAATACCTTCCCTCACACACATGGTATATCTACATGCACAAAGGCTCTACACCTTCACAAGTGTAACCCTAGACATGTTTGCATAGCAATGCTACACCCCAACTAACCACTACACCACAACCCAAAACCTTCTAAAAAATAAATGCTTGATAAACCCTTCTAACAAGTGACCATCTTTAACACATCAATCCACGTTAACATGCCTCCCTAAATTTTTTATGATAATAAACTCTTTTATGACTATTCAAATAGTTACAACATAGATATTGAAATTTAAAAACATTTAAAGATAATAGAAGACATCTTTGATATTCATATTTATGAGCCATACATACCAAATATAGTTGTTGAACTAAAAAACAAAATGAAAAAGGGGAACACAATAAAGGGACCCAACTGATGAACAAGATTGAATGAAATGGGAGGCATTGGAATGGTTGTTGCTTGGATGAGGCATCGAGAGAGAAGAGAAAAGTCTCTTTTTATTTTGTTCATTCATCATCCATTTATTCTCTTTTATTCATCTCGAGGTTGCTACTCCCTATTCTTGTTGTGGCTCATCTCCATTTTAGGATCCATTATTTTGTTACATTGTAATTTACTGTGACCATGTGATTTGATTTTTTCATTAGTTTGTTTGCAACTTGTTCATAGTGTTTGAGTTGATTAATGCATTTTTTTTTTGGTAACGTGATTGTGCTTGTTTTTTTATTTTGACGTGTCATAGTTTTTGGGTGGATCTATTTTTGTTTTTTGTTTTTGACATTGTGATCTTTCTGTTTGGAAATGGAAATGCAAATGGGCATCATAGGATGAAAAAAGAAACAAGAAGTAGATAAGAAAAATACATTAAAAGTGATGGGTTTTCGAAGTTGTCAAACGTTCTTGGTGTCGGCCTTTGAATCCTTACATTGTAGTTGATTATGGAGTGTGAAATGAAAAACATATAGAACTTTGTTATGGAGAAATGGATCTGATGGACCAAAGGTCAATTTACAATGCATTTTTTCTATTATGTAGTTTTGTTCATGCATTTTCATGGATTTTGTGCACTAACATGCATTTTAATCCTCATAGTCTCTATGTAATTATGCCTACAATATTTGGTTAGAAATAAGATTGAGCATTAGAAATATTAACAAGACACCTATGAGCAACTATCAAGAAAATTAAGAAGCATAAGCAACACAATAACTACAGGTAATCATCACATGGTATGTCTTGATTTGTATTTGGGGTTTTCTTTTGTATCTTTATTTATTATCCTTCAAAAAATATTTTAGATTAAAGAGGTTCTTTTTTCTCTAATTCTTAGTCGCTCGTCTTTCCTCATCAATTTCTTTTTTATATATAATCCATTCTCCATGCCAATCCCAATTAGTTTTTCATGATCTTGAAAAGGAATGAATTGGTTTGTATAGATAGCTTAATCATCTTCTTATGATCTTGCAACCAATAAGTTGTTCTATTGCTTGATCGAATCTTGGAGCAACAATATAAAGAGACTAAAATAGGAAGGTCCTCTCTTTATCTACAATTCTTTATCTATGTATGTCTATGAGTAATAGATGATTTGTATGTATAGGGACATGGCATTAATATTGTCTCTGACTTGTCATTAGGATTAAAAGGCCTTATCAGAATTAAAGATATCAAGTAGGATTAACACAATAATTAAGTTATATAGTTGTAGGATTAACACAATAATTAAGTTTTAGCAATAGCAAGTAGGACACTGAATAATATGGCCCTTAACTAGTTAACCATTGCTTTCCAAACTCTATTTTACATTATTTATACCTTTGTGTGAGATAAGCTACATAGAAAGCAGAGATGGAAAGAAACATACCTCGTCATTACTTATACCTTCACTTTGTGTGAGATAAACTTTTCCAAATTGATATTGCAACACTTTAAATGCACAAAAGCACAAAAACAGAGATCGAAACATAAACGCAGAAAAGCACATAAACAGAGATCGAAAGAAACATAAACGCAGAAAAGCACTCTAACTAGCAGTTTGCGAACTCTAACTAGGAGAGACCCGATGCTTTAGAGGCACTCGATTTTGCGTGTCTCTCATCCTCGGGATTCTTTTTCCAATATAGCGAGCTTGCCTCTGTGTGTTGACCAAGAAAGCTCCCACAGTTTAGATCCAATCCGACCGGTATAACATCTGTATAGCAGAATTTTGAAGAAAACTTTTACGGAGTTGTAGTCTGAACAAGTTCCATTTGCCACAGGGCGAGCGGCTGAGCTCCTGAACAGTCACAGCGCTGGCTTCATTTAATCCCAGGTACATCTTATGTAAATTCACAGGCGTCATACTTTCCATTTGTAAATTCATTTCATAAATTTAAATCTGTCTTATTATTATTTATTTTGCCCTCTCATAGGCGCCAAATTCATTTCAAAAATTTAAATCTGTCTTATTATTATTTATTTTGCTCTTTGTTCTTGACAGGTGCCATACGTAAATTCATTTATGTACATCGAGGGTTTGAAGTGTGGAATATGGATTTTACTGTTTGAAAGAGTGGATAGTAGAATGATAGCGCCGTTGTGGTTGATGAAGGAAAGAAACCCTCTTCTCTAGTTGTAATAGTTGATTATCTTTTAAAGGTTTTTTTTTGAAGGCCAGACTTCCCAACACTCGAAGCTGCGCTGACGCTTGCCAGGAATTTGTAAGTATAAATCGTGTTTCCCTTCTCTGTAAATTTTCAATTTCTGTAATAATGTTTAAATTATTGCCTCAGAAAACTGGAAATGTGATATTTACCTTAAGTAAATCAGCTTGAATTCCACAGGAATTTAGAAGAACATTGTCCTAAAAAAAACGGAAGATAAAACTCTCGTTCAGAAAATATATAATGATAGATAAAATACATACGAAGAGACTAATTCTGCATCTTGAGTTTAACCATAAAATACTGGTCTAATGACAGGGAAGCCTTTTTTTTCTCATTTTTACTGCAAATAACGCGTATTCTAATTTTTACTGTAAAGATGTGACTTCTGAGAAGACTATACAATAACGTATACTTTTAGTTGGAGAGAAATATGTGTTGTTTTTTTTGTTTTTTCTGTAAAAGATTGCAATTTCTCTGAATATTTTACCACAACGCTTCTTGGGTGTCTGGTTTATGTCTGTTTATATATGTTTTTGTGCTTTAAAGTTGGTTTATGAGAAAA
>ML799698.1:420825-436546 GCA_009831015.1 Picea engelmannii | reverse complement strand
CCAATGATGTCACCATATGCAATATATTGGTTGTATTTGAGTCAAATCATGTCATCCCTTGCAGTTGTTCTTGGTTGAAATATTAAAAACTAGGGAATCTTGGTTCTAGTTGGGTCATCCCAAATATTTTAGTATGGTTATGTAGAAGTATTTGTGTTGATGGGATAAGGTCTGGAGTCATCCCATTTGGCATCCATTGATATATTTTTTATGCAAGTGAAAATTCATGAAGTCTTTTTTTTTTGCAAATTAAGGCTTATGTTGACCTTTCTTGGCCAATGATTTTGGAATTGAAAAGTGTAGTGATTTTTGCCTCTTTTTTTTTTAAATCCATCATTTATCCTCACAAGAGACTAGCCTGATATATGAAATGATCATGAATTTTTTCGTATGTATCTTCAACCTCGGTTATGACTTAACTCGGGAGGATCCCACCATCCAATTGGATGATAGGCATAAGGATGTGTTGTGTCAAATAGATTAAAGGCAACAATGTCATACCTCATGCGAATTCATTATTTTCTATTTTTTATTATAATCAAATCGGTGTCTCATGGGTGCACCTTTTATGTTGATAATGTTTTCATATGGTGATGATGATGGTTTATGTTTCTTTCGTTATATATTCATGATCATATGGTTTTACAACATCTTGGGGATTTTGATTCTTGACACATGGAGGCATTATGGTAATTGGTGAGGTGGTTTTGGTTTCATTTATTATGGTGGACTTATGGTATTTTGGCAATATGGTTAATGAAAACATGGTTAATGTATCATATGAGTATATGCACTTGTGGAAGGAAAATAATGATAACATTATGTTTTTTGGATTCTCTTCATTATGCACTCTTGAACTAACCTTGTTGTTCATATGAATTGTGTGTTTGTTAGTGACCTATTATTATCATGTGTAAAGAGATTATATATTTGGGTTTGATTTGTGTAGGATCATTGACATTTACCACTTATTGGTGGCACACACATTTGATTGTGGCATATGTTGCATTGTTAGAAATATTGGTTCCAAAATAATCACTTGGCCTCTTTAGTTAATGGAAATATGCATATCTATTAGAGGTTTTGATTAACTAAAAAAATGATGGCATTGTGGATTGATATATGATTAGGGAGTTGATATTGTTTGTTTGGTTACATGTTCTAAACAAGTTGTTGAGCCCGCTAACCTTGTGGAGGTTATTTAGAATTATTGTTAACTATTGAAAGGAGTGGTTTGTAGGTTTTATTATAGGATATGATTATCCCTAACATCCTTGGGATTTATTTGTGTGGTTATTGGGCTTGGAAGGGACCACCTATCCATCATGATACTGGTCACAATGAAGGGAATTTAGTGCTACAAATGGGTTTTGGCATGCCTAGGTCTTTCTTCATTCCTTTATTGGGTGGATGCATTTTTCTTGCTTGGCTTGTTATCACACAATTTGTAGTTTGGGAAAATCCAAAACCAAAATATGAAAGTGTGACATAACTAGGACCAATTATCACTTTCACCTTAACAAATGTCCCCCTCATTTTAGTGAAGGAAAAATCCAACACAAGGGAGGCTTCTTGGGTGACCCTAGGGGGATTGATATAGAAAGTGGAAAGTGATTGGAGAATGCCCTTATAGGTTAATGTCAAAGAATGGAAAGAGGATTGAGAGAGAGTATTATGAGGTGGTAAATGATTTCCAAGGTAGTGTACATGCAAAACAATGCTAGACCTACCCAGAACAAGACAATTTATGAATATTTAAGCCTCAAAACCAAAGGGGAATCAACAAGAAACATTCTTGTCCCAAATTTGAAGAAGTATATATGTGTGTGTGTGTGTGTGTGTGTGTGTGTGTGTGTGTGTGTGTGTGTGTGTTTGTGTATTAAATAAGCTATTACAATTGCAAAATTAACCATCAAAATCAAGTGCAAGATGTTGGAAATAAATCTAGCAACAAGTAGATAATCTTCCAATGATTAGAGAAAGAATTTGATAGAAATTAGAGGGTTGTTACTAAGTGTTATCAGAAAGATTTTGTAATGTCTTTATGGATGTATAAAAATTTTCTACAACAACAAGTTCTAGCTGCTAAAATCAACAAGTAAACCACCCAAACAATAGCTATTAACCAGTAGAACAACTACCAAGGCTTACAAGTGAATTTCAGCGGTAGAAGAGTGAGTAAAATAATGAAAGAGGATGAGTTTGTTGCAGCGCTATTGGTTGTAGCTTAAAATTTATTACAACAACTAAATAACTTGGCTAATTAAGATGCCCTTAGGGAACAATGTAGCTTAAAGCATGTAAACTCAAATTCCAAACTTAAACAATACAATATCCTTCATATCACATTTACCAATGCATAATATTAAATCTCCAATGTAAATATTAGTTCCTTATCTATTGGTTTATGGAGTCTCTTGTTTATGATCTAGGTTTTATTACTTATCTAGGGGTGTAAGCCATTTTATTCCTTGTAGCAACCTTTGCAAAATGGCCTTTTCAATTACAACAAAGATAGATCTTGATGGACGGTATATGCTCTTATAATCCTCCAAGGGTTTGACAAATCAACCTTGAAATCAAGAAGAAAACATACAATATCAGAAATTTCTTACCTAATCCAAGAGAAAGCATGAAAAACCATTACTTATCAAGAATATTCCACCACAATTGCCAAGAAACATTCATCAAGAAATAGTTCTATTCTTTTTCCTCCAATAGACAACTATTCCATCCAAATTTCACCAAAGATGGGGAAACATAAGCCCAAAACCCAAAAGACGAGGAAACATAAGCTCGAAAACCCAGAAGATGAGGAAACATAGGGGAATAAGAATGGAAAGTGGTGAGTATGGATGGGAATGCTATGATGACCCTTCAAGGAGACCCCCTAGTAGCAACCATTTTCCTGAGGATGACCCACTTAATAGGAAACCATGTCAACCACCAAGGTGAAATAAGGAAAAAGGTATAAATTCCAAGAAAATGTTTCACAATCAAGAGATGACCCTTTGCAAAATGTTCAAATTTTTAAATCATTAAAGTGACACTTACCATGAGACCGAACTTGTTACCTCATGAAGTAAGAATTTCTTTCCTAGGGGACCTAATCTACTGTGGTGGATGTTGTTGAAGATGAATGATGGTGTGTGGTGGAGAGGAGGGGCTTTATGTGCACATTGTGGGATTTATTGGTCATCCGACTCTCGACACTCCATGTCTGCAGCCTGCATGCCTTGAGACATCATCTCCTTAGTTACCCATAGAAATGGGGGGTACCATCTGGCTCCTACTTGGAGACATGTCCTTTCCATAAAGTACATGAGAACCTCAACATATCTTGGTAAGAAGTGTTCCTACAAATACTCAAGAAAAATATTAGAGCATCGAGGGGTGGCTTTCTCACCCTTCATTCATAAAATCAAAACTTCAAAATTTCAAAATTTCAACTATATTTAAAAAGAAAATTTTGCACTTTTCAAAAACTTCTAACTAACATGCAATATGATTCAAGCAAATGTACCATAATAACTATGCATAAATACAAATAAAGCAACATGTAAAACAAAGCATGAAAGTAAATGCAACTACACTATAATGAACACTCAAATGCAAATGCAAGAAAACAAATGACATACCTACTTACCTGGGGCTCGAGGCCCATATAGATCAAGCACGTGATATCAGGTGAAGTCATATAACCAGTGAAACAACCTACTCAACATCTCATCAAAGTATCTTCCCATGTTCTTAATCATGCAATACAACAAATATAAGTTAAGCACAAAATAATTATGAGCATAAATAAACATGTAATCGATCATAGAAATCAACTCATGGAGCTGGGTGGGAGGGAGACAATCCTACTGGGAAGTGACGCGGATCCCCCTGCCCTCGGGCCGAGATCTGCTCAGGATCTTCACTACAACCACGCCGAGGTTTAATCAACCCCTTCGTTTAAGCCATAAAGGACTTCGGATTTCGGGGTTTCGCGATCGCTAACGTTGAGCTCCTCGACTCCTCCACTTGCCGAAACCTGATATTTCGATACGCCGAAATCTCTGACCACGTTCTGATCCTGTATCAGGATTTTCACCTTTTCGGGGTTTCGAACTTCATGATTTCGCGAATTCTGTTGTCGAGGTTCTTGACCTTTCCACCTTCCGAAACTTGAAATGTCGATATTCCTAAAATGCTTAGCTGCGTCCTCACACAGCTATGTTAAGTTTCACGACTTCGGGAGTTCCGAAACAAGGAATCCCGACCTCTTGTCTTCACAACTGCCGAAATGTCGAAACCCAAAACGTTCAAAAAAATGTTGGCTTCTACCGGAACATTTTCCCCTTTTCGGAGTTTCGGAATTCACGATTTTGCGAGTCCTGATGTAAGGCTTCTGGCTCTCTATTCTCCACAAACCCCGAACTCCGAAACAATATCTCCAATGGGATCAATGGCTATAAGCCTCCCTATGATCTGACGGCTTGCGTGATTTTAGACTTTTAGGTACCAGAAGTCCAATACTCTCGATCCCAGAACACTGTCCTCTCGGGTTCTCGAACCGCGAAACACCGAATTGTCGAAACACCCCTTCACACTATTTTTTGTTTCGCAACTTCGGGGGTCCTCATGTGAAGAGCCCCAATTCTTGTCAACGGGAATGCCGAAATCCCGATTCCCAAAATGCCGAAATACCACTTCACAATATCCCGGATCTTGCAAATTCAAAATTCTAAGTGTAAGGGCCCAAGCTCCTTGTCCTCAAGACTTCTGGTATTTTGAATCTCGATATTCTGAAACACCAAAATTTATGCTCCTCGCCTTCACATGCGATAATCCACTTCACGCTTCGGGAGTTCGAGCGACCAAGAGTTTTGTCCACACTTCGGACTTACAACTCCTGAAATACCGAAATGATCTTGACGGTCTAACAGTCATGATCAACGGTCCATATCTGATCCTGCCTCTCGAAGGATGAATTCCTCCAACTACTTAACTTCCCCATAGCTCTCCTAGATCCTATGGTCCACGTTATTTCGGGGATTCTCCACAGAGAATTTTGACTGCTCAATTCCTTCCTTGACATCTCCTTCGAAATAAACCATTATTCTTATACTGGAACTCAAATCATGCGAAATGAATTCGACTCCCCCATGTGAACACTTCAAAAGCGTTAACCCTTCTGAGATTTTCTCTGACAACTTCAAATCACAAAAGAACCCCTGCACGCACTCCTTGCAACAATCCTTTAAATACTCCTGGGTATTTGAACTCCCGACTCTTTGCACCTTCTCTGCAAAAGCAGTCCTTCCATCTCTCAACCTTAATTGATAAGTTCTAAGGTCTCGACCATCCTGCGCACACCTTGCACGACTTATGTGCTTGTCTTGCACTTCTGCTGAAATGAGAACAACTGTATCCCTCCTGAGATTTCAGAGATAAACTCTGAGCCTTTGTCAACGCACTCCTTGCAGACGTTTCACTGCACTCCTTGCAAGAACTTCTCACTCAGGATGAGAAACAATTGAAACTCATTTCCTCTCTCTCTCAGACTTCAGACATCCAACTTGAAAATAGACATTCACATTCAGCATAATAACAAATGCATGACAGAGAGAGTAAGAAATTGTAAATAGACCATTCAACATGTGTACATAGAAAACATCATGACACCATGAGTCTGGATCAAAGCTTCATATATTAACTTAGAACTTTTGTACATGGGTTCTTCTCTACAATTCTTCTACATCTCTCTTCTTCTTCTCTATGCTAATGTGCGTAATCGATCTAATTCTGATTGAATACCATGATACAAAGATGAGGGTGTCTATAGTTGTTTTCCCTCCTGCTCCTAAAACTGTCTAATCTGGAATTTAAATCTACCTACTTTCATTAACTATGCATAAATGCCTTAACTTTTTATAGATGAGAGCAATCGCTCATGATCTGTTTACAATATGCAAGTACGCTTCCCTTTAACTATTACATTAATGTTTCAAAAATATTTCAAAACATGTGTTGGTGGCCTTCCAGATGTCTTCCCCTTCACGCTCGCTTGACTGCTTACGATGCTCCTGCATCATACTCCCTCACTTGAAAAATTTCATGGAATTCGGTTCATGAGCTCTTGCACAGTCTGTCCATGCTTCTGAATTTCTACTTCATCTTCCCAACTGGCATCTTCAATTGGATGTTTCTTCCGTTTGACCAAGTATTCAAAATACTCTTTCCTCTTAGTCTTCTTGTTGATTCTCTTGTCAATTATACTTTCCATCTGTGGCTTTTCAGCTATAGGCATTTGTTTAGTCCATTGAACCTCTGTCTATTCATCCTCTACTCCTACTTCTTCAACTATGTAAGGGTACAAATCTGAGATGTTGAATATCGGTGAAATTTCGATCCCATCGGGTAATTCAATCTCATATGCGTTTGCCCAAAATTTCTTCATGACCCTGCATGGTCCAATCTTCTTCATTTTTAGTTTGTTATATGTTCCCCTTGGAAACCTCTCCTTCCTCAGATGTGTAAGAATTAGATCACCAACTTCAAAATGAAGTTCTCACCTATGTTGATCTGCTCTATGTTTATACTCTTGACTCGAATTTTGCAAACGTTCCCTCACTTGGCTATGAAGTTCATTTCTTCTGCAAAATCCTCTGCACTATCACTTCTAGTTTCATTCTATTCTGAATCCTTCAATTCAGAAACTCCCCTTGGCTACATTCCATACATAATTTGGAATGGACTCTGCCCTGTGCTTCTATTGATCGAATCATTATAAGCAAATTTCGTGTGTGGAAGAATGTGATCCCACTGACTGTGGTGTTCAGTCACTAGGCTCCTCAGTAAATATCCCAAGCTTTTGTTCACAAATTCTATTTTCCCATCTGTCTAAGGATGATAAGATGAGCTAAATGACAAACTTGTCCCCAGATTCTTCCATAAAGTCCTCCAGAAATGTCCCACGAACTTGGTGTCTCGATCAGAAACAATACCCCTTGGTAAGTCGTGAAGTCTGACGAATTCCTTGAAAAACAGGTTCGCAATATGTGTTGCGTCACTGGTTTTATGACATGGTATAAAATGTGCCATCTTTGAAAATCTGTCTACCACCACAAAGATTGAATCAAATCCTCTTTGCGTTCTTGGCAGCCCCAATACAAAATCCATGCTCACTGCATCCCAGGGCCTCTCAGGTATGGGTAATGGCTGGTATAACCCTGTGTTATGCCTTTTTCCTTTTGTGTGCTAACAAATTCTACACCTGTCCACAAATCTCTTAACATCTGTCCTCATCCCTGGCCAAAAATATGAGCCACTTAATTTCGAAAACGTTTTGTCATGATCGAAATGTCCTGCCAATCCTCCACTTTGTTTTTCTTTCAGCAGATTCTCCCTCATGGAGCATTTTGGAATACATAATTGATTTCCTCTGAATAATAATCCATCCTGGATCATATATTCATTCCATTGACTTCTGTCCCTGAGAACTAGATTCTCAGATGCCTCATACACCTCTTTGAAATCTAGATCATCTCTGTACATGTCCTTGAGGTTCAAAGCATCAACAACTTTGTTAACAGTTCCAGAAACATGTTTAATTAAAAAAGTAAAATTCTTCATATATTTAACCCATTTTGCATTCTTTTGGTTCAACTTTTCCTATTGAGTCACGAATTGTAAAGCATGATTATCGTTGTACAAAACAAACTCTTTAGGGACCAAATAATGTCTCCATTTTTTTAGCGCTTGTATGACTGCATAAAATTCTTTGTCATATGTTGAATATTTAATCTTTGCTTCATTCAGTTTTTCACTAAAGTATGTGACCGACCTGTCGTCTTGGCTCAAGACCGCTCCAATTGCATACCCACTTGCGTCACATTTGACCTGAAATGTCTTACTGAATTATGGCAACACAAAAATTGGTTGTTCAGTAATCTTCTTTTTCAACAGATTGAAACTTTTCTCTGCTTCTTCTGTCCAATGAAAAGACTTATGTCTTTTCTTCACCGTTTCCATCATCGATGTGCTAATTCCACTAAAATTTCTGATAAATTTCCTGTAGAAACTAGCCAATCCATGAAAGCTTCTAACTTCAAATATACTCTTCGGTGATGGCCAATTCTTAATTGCCTCTACCTTATCCGGATCCATTTTCAACTCATTTGCAGAGATAACAAAACCCAAATAAATGAGTTATGTCCTCATAAGTGTTGATTTCTTCATATTTATTAGCAATTTATCTTGTTGTAATCTCCTCATCACTATAGCCAAATGCTTTAAATGCTCTGCTTCTTTCTTGCTGAAAATTAATATATCGTCAAGATATACAATGTCGAATTTTCCCATGAAATCCTTCAAGACTTCATTCATCAATCTCATGAAAGAACTGGGCACATTTGTTAATCCAAATGGAATAACAAGCCATTCATATAGCCCCTCATTCGTCTTGAATGCTATTTTCCATTCATCACCTTCTCTCATACGAATTTGATGATATCAACTTTTCAAATCAATCTTTGAAAAAAAAATTGCTCCACTCAAGCAATCCATCAAATCATCCATCCTTGGTAAAGGAAATCTATACCTGATGGTAATATTATTGATTGCCCTCGATTCTATGCACATCCTCCAGCCTCCATCTTTCTTTGAGTTGAGCACTGTTGGAACAACACATGGACTCAAGCTCTCTCTAATAAATCCTTTGTCCATCAAATCCTGGACATGTCTCTTCACCTCTTCATTCTCCTGCAGCATCAATATGTACATTGCTTTGTTTGGAAAACTAGCTCTAGGTATAAGATCAATATGATGGCTTATACTTCTGATAGGTGGCAACGAACGAGGTAGTTTGTCCACTACTATATCAGCGAACTCTTCCAGCAACTTCTGGATTTCTTCTGGTAAATCATCCACTCTTGTACTAGTTAAAACAATTCTAGGCTTCCTGACCACAATAAATTGTGTATCTTCCTTCTTCTTAACCTTCTTAAGAAGTTCCTTCCCACTCATGAGAAGTATAGTGTTGCTCACCTCTGGTTTCACTTCTTTATCCTTAATCAGAAGCAACATGTGAGTTCTCCCATTCTTCTCCAGGGTGTATGTGTTCTTTCTCCCATCATGAATCACATTCATGTCATATTTCCATGGTCTACCCAGAAATAGATGACAAACATCCATAGGAATGACATCACATAATATTTCATCCTTATATCCTCCTATTTTAAATTCAACTAAACATTGTTTAGTGACATTTACCTGATGTCCTTTTTGTAGCCATGAAACTCTGTATGGGCTTGGATGTTCTATAGTCTCCAGCTCCAACTTTTATACCATCTCTATAGAAATGAGATTGTCTGTGCTACCACTATCCACAATGACTTTGCATACCCTGTCTTTGGTCTTGCAGGTAGTTCGAAAAATTCTGTTCCTTTGGGTTGGGTTCTCTGCCTCCTTCTCTGGCTTGACTTTTGCCTCAGCCTCTTTGACCTTGCTTTCAGCTCAACTTCTCTTCAGCTTTCAGAGCCATTTGATAAGCATCCTCCACATTTCTAAGGGTCAGCATGCTCATCTCATCCTGAATGTCATACCGCAGACCATTCATGTATCTGGCAACCTTCTCATCATCGCTTTCCCGATGACCTACTCTAATGTTTAGTTCGTAGAATTTTTTAGTGTACTCTTTCACTGTCATCAGCTTCTGTCTCAAATTCTGCATCCTCCGAAACAGAGTAATTTTATAATCCTTGGGTATGAATTTGGCTTTCATCTTCGCAACCATTCTATCCCAACTCTTGATTTTCTGATTTCCTTTACAACGTCTGTCAGCCTGCAGTTCATCCCACCATAATGTTGCATGCCCTTTAAGTCTTGTGATAGCATGCTTGACCTTCTTGTCTTCCTCGACATCCTCATAGTCAAAATATTTATCTAGAGCTCTAATCCAGTCTAGAAGCTCTTCAACATCCAGGTTTCCCTCATACATTGGAATCTCCATTTTTTCCCTGGCACCTATCCTTGCAACAACCCTGAATAGGCATTCATCTGCATCATCCTTGACTACTACTTCTTCTCCTTCAGGTCCAGCTTCATTTTCACTTTCAGCCTCGCTGATATCCCCAGCATTGACTGTGCGCCTCTGTGCTGTCTCCATGGCATCAAGCCTAGCATGTAGTTCACGCATTTCTCTTTCCACTGTTGGATCAGACATTGGCATGGGTCTATATCTTCTTCTCGGCAGCATGGCTGGGAAATTTCTCTTTTCTCTGCTACAAAAAGAAAAGAAATGATTCTGGGCTCTGATACCACTTGACGTGGATCCCCCTACCCTCGAGCCGAGATCCGCTCAGGATATTCACTACAACCACACCGAGGGTTAACCAACCCCTTCGTTTAAGCCACAAAGGACTTTGGATTTCAGGGTTTCACGATCCCTAGCGTTGAGCTCCTCGACTCTTCCACTTGTCGAAACCCGAAATGCCGATACGTCGAAATCTCTGACCACGTTCTGATCCTGTATCGGGTTTTTTGCCTTTTTGGGGTTTCAAACTTCACAATTTCGCGAATCATGTTGTTGAGGTTCTTAACCTTTCCACCTTCCAAAACCTGAAATGTCGATATTCCCAAAATGATTGGTCGTGTCCTCCTACACAATTGTATCGCATTTCGCGACTTCAAGAGTTTCGAAACAAGGAATCCCGACCTCTTGTCATCACAACTGCCGAAATGTCGAAACTCGAAACGTTCAACAAAAGGTTGGCTTCTATCAGAACTTTTCCCCCTTTTTCGAAGTTTCAGACTTTGTGATTTCACAAGTCCTGATGTAAGGCTTCTGTCTCTCTAGTATCCACAAACCTCGAACTCCGAAACAATATCTCCAATGGGATCAACGGCTATAAGCCTCCCTACGATCTAACAGCCCACATGATTTTGAACTTTCGGGTACCGGAAGTCCAATACTCTCGATCCTAGAACATTGTCCTCTCAGGTTTCTGAACCCCGAAACACTGAATTGCTGAAACGCCCCTTCACACTATTTCGTGTTTCTCAACTTCGGGGGTTCTCATGTGAAGAGCCCAAATTCTTGTCAACGGAAATGCTGAAATCCCAATTCCCGAAATGCTGAAATACCTTTTCACGATATTCTGGATCTCGCAACTTCAAAATTCTAAGTGCAAGGGCCCAAGCTCCTTGTCCTCAAGACTTCTGGTATTCCGAAACACCGAAATTTCTGCTCCTTGCCTTCACACGTGATAATCCACTTCACGCTTCGGGAGTTCGAGCGACCAAGGGTTTTGTCAACACTTTGGACTTACAACTCCCAAAATACCGAAATGATCTTGATGGTCTAACAATCACGATCAACAGTCCATATTGGATCCTACCTCTCGAAGGATGAATTCCTCCAACCGCTTAACTTCCCTGCAGCTCTCCTGGATCCTACAGTCCTCGTTATTTTGGGGATTCTCCACAGAGAATTTTGACCGCTCAATTCCTTCCTTGATAGCTCCTTCGAAATAAACCAAAATTCTTATACTGGAACTCAAATCCTGCGAAATGACTTCAACTCCCCCCTATGAACACTTCAAAAGCGTAAACCTTCTGAGCTTTTCTCTGACAACTTCAAATCACAAAATAACTCCTGCATGCACTCCTTGTGGAAATCCTTCAAATACTCCTGGGTATTTGAACTCCCAACTCTGTGCACCTTCTCTGCAACAGTAGTCCTTCCATCTCTCAACCTTAATTGATAAGTTCTAAGGTCTCGACCAGCTTGTGCACACCTTGCACGGATTTTGTGCTTGTCTTGCACTTCTGCTAAAATGAGAACAACGGTATCCCTCCCGAGATTTCAGAGATAAACTCTGATCCTTCGTCAACACACTCCTTGTGGACGTTTCACTGCACTCCTTGCAAGAAATTCTCACTCAGGATGAGAAACAATTGAAACTCATTTCCTCTCTCTCTCAGACTTCAGACATTCAACTTGAAAATAGACATTCATGTTCAACATAATAACAAATGCATGACAGAGAGAGTAAGAAATTGTAAACAGACCATTCAACATGTGTACATAGAAAACATCATGACACCATGATTCTGGATCAAAGCTTCATATATTAATTCAGAACTTTTGTACATGGGTTCTTCTCTACAATTCTTCTACAACTCTCTTCTTCTTCTCTATGCTAATATGTGTAATCGATCTAATTCTGATTGAATACCATGATACAAAGATGAGGGTGTCTATAGTCATTTTCCCTCCTGCTCCTAAAACTATCTAATCTGGAATTTAAATCTACCTACTTTCATTAACTATGCATAAATGCCTTAAATTTTTATAGATGAGAGGAATCGCTCATGATCTGTTTACAATATGCAAGTATGCTTCCCTTTAACTATTACATTAATGTTTCAAAAATATTTCAAAATGTGTGTTGGTGGCCTTCCAGCTGTCTTCCCCTTCACGCTCTCTTGACTACTTTCGATGCTCCTGCATCAGGAAGAATGGCCACAAGCTTGATGCACCCATGTCTGAATAGGGGTACCATGTATAGATGATGGGTCATATTATTCCTCAATCACTTGATCATTTCTTCCTGAAGACTGAGAGGAGATGAATATTGGAAGAAAACGACATGGCTTCCCAAAGAAGAAGATAAGAGGTAAGTGATAGCCTCATGTCCAGAGAAAGAAATCTTCCCTTTACTGAATTTTTTTTCCTCTTCATCTGCAAATCCCTGCAAAATTCCACAGGAATAAAACACTGCTACTTGGTAGTGTGAGTCTTCAATTGTTCTAGGTTGACCAGGGTCTCATATCCATCAAAAACTGAATGCAGGGATGGCAGAATATATTAATCATATAACCAATCTGGATGCTCATAATCATATGCATCACAACTCCTAAGGCATGACTGAAAATCATCATGATTACCCTATAACAAGCCATCCCTGAGTGGATGAAAATTATCTGCAATTGTATCATCATCAAGATCCTGAATAATTGGATAATCTGAGAGTATTACATCATAATTTTTTATTCGAAAACTACCTTCCATGTCATAAATGGGATCTCCATAAAAAAATGAAATAACTCACATCCCGTCTATGCCTCCCAATATATATGAAATCATCAATGTGGTGATCAAACATGTCATAAGTATCCTCCATGAAACTATTTGTATCATTGGGACTAAATACTTCTTCATCTTCATTTGCAGGAGGAAAGCAAGGCTGGATGACTTCATCTTCATCATGTGGGAGAATGGATATTGATGTCTCAACATTTTTAACTTCATTGCAACCTTATTCTTGGTAAATTTATTCACAGATCTATTCTTCAAGTATCGCTTCATTTGTAGGGAATTTATGTTCAGTGAGAGGTGCTTCATCAAGTTTTTCTTCAATAGATTCTCGGGACAATTCTCTTATAAGATTCATCATATGCTTAACATATTCATCAACATATTTTTTCGCTTCCATCTATAAAAATGTCCTCAATGTAGAAATTCCAGGTCCTATCAGCAGTCTTCTTGGTCTGTCTTTGACCAAGCTAAGACACTAAGTTTTCTGCTGTCATAAAGTTTGTTTTCTGCTGTTTTATAACAACCAACTGTAGTTTTGGTTTTTCTTATGTGTTATGGTTGTTGTCAATGATTGGGTGCCCTTGCAAGTAGTTTTATGTTAGATAAATTACATTTATACTTCCCAATAACAACAACACACCTACTCTATCTTTTAATGCTGAAATATGGACAGAATTAAGAGCTTCTAACAGCAACTAAAATGCATGTGTAGACACGGGTATTTTTGGTCACATGACCTTGGATAAAACCCCCCCCGGGGAAAACCAGTTTTGAGATATGATGTATATATGAGGTAGAGCAATAATCTAATACAGTAAATACAATACAATAAGAACCTGGTACAATAGCAACTCCAGAATGAAGAAGTATCCAAGCTCAAACTGCCAGAAGGAGAAATGTATGGTGCGCCCCCTCTGAAACTGCCAGATCTTCTCCCGAATCCAACTGAGATGCCTGTTAGTAAAACCCCTCCACGGGAATGACTGTCCTGCTGCTCTGGTCACTATGCAACTGACATCAATGAATTCTGATGGCTAGAAACTTCTCCAGGTAGAAAACAGCCAGTAAATGCCATGCGTCCTCCTCAAAGATGAAGTCTCTCCACAAAATGATAGGTGAATGTTGCTCCAAGCTGCTCACAAGCAAAGCTAGCAGCCTCCTCCTATGCTCCTCTCCACAAAATCTCAACTCCAAACTCCAAAAACTCCTCCTCCCAAGAGCAAAAGTCTCCTCATGAACTATGTGCCCCTCCTTTGGCCTTTTGCCCTCTTTAGGCAACAAAAGTGAAACCTAAGATTCAAGGGATGAGATCATCCCTAATCAAAGGTTGAGATCACTCCTCATAAATGTAATCTCAAAACCCACTTTTGGGTTAATTCCCTAAGTCACTTTATGTCTCCTCAAAATCACTAAAAAGGTAATTTCATGTTCACTTTTGCCAAAAGTGACATTTTGCACTTTAACCAAAGTCAAAGTACAAATAGACATAAAGGACTAGGACAAAGTGCCAAATGACTTTCCCACATGTGCTAAGGAGGGAAAACACATGGGGAACACCTCCCAAGGTACACAAATCAACACTCAAGACACGGTAAGTTCTAGGCAAAGGTTCATCCCATGGTGCCATAATTCCATTTTCTGAAATGACACCTCAGTGCAGTCACCATATCAGATCAAGGTTCATCAAAGATGGATATGGTATCTTACCTTAATGGAGTCACTAGATAAAATTACACGAAATTCATCAAAAATGAAAAAAGAGAACTTCTCTCAATGGAGTCTCTAGGAAAGCTATGGATAAAGGATCTGGGATAGAATTTCCAAGTGTCGTTATGGGTCGAAAAGAATTAAAAATCCTCCTCAGAAACAACACCAAAAACATTATCACACAATCTGTAGTTTGGGAAAATCCAAACCTAAACCATGAAAGTGTGACACAATTGGGAATAACTATCACTGTCATCTTAATCGATGTCCCCGTCATTTTAGTGAAGGATAAATCCAACGCAAGAGAGACTTCCTGGGTGACCCTAGGGGGATTGAGATGGAAAGTGGAAAGTGATCGGAGAATGACCCTATAGGTCAAGGTCAAAGAATGGAAAGAGTCTTGAGAGAGAGTCTTATGAGGTGGCAAATGGTTTCCCAGGTAGTTTACCTACAAAATAATGTTAGACCTGCCCGAAACAAGACAATTTATGAAGATTTAAGCCTCAAAACTAAAAGGGAATCAACAAGAAACCTATTGATTAAGGTTGGTTGTCATTGATGTCAACCCTTGAAGAAATTATGATAGCACAAAGTTTTGGTTAATGGACCCAAGTTTGTTTGATGTAAAGATGACTCATTATTGTCTTCTCATGGTTGATAAGAAGTACAAATGGATGAACTCCAAAGTGGTCCCCTTATGGTGAAAGCCCCCACGAAAAGACACTTTGGGGATTGAGTTATTCTAGAAGTGTTGTGAGGTATTCTACCCTACGGACTAATAAGCTAGGGCTCTAAACTTATATGCAGATCATGACCCTTAAGATTTAACTTTTAACCTTCTACCCAAAGTCTCCACCCCTTTTCTCAGGCAAACACGGGAAGAATAAACCAACCTTTTTCCGACGGTTGAAGTAGATCCTCCGTTGA
>ML799698.1:356326-390159 GCA_009831015.1 Picea engelmannii | reverse complement strand
TGTACAGAATGTAAAGATTACTTATCATACCAAGAAGAAGAGGTTTTTACCCTTTATGGGTTTCCTCAGGAAATATATGTCTCTGTATATTTCATATGTGTGACTGATGTCGAATGTTCTATTGCTTACCTCCCTGCATTATTTTGATTGTCATTAAGTGCTCTGCAAAGAGTTTAAAATAAGCATAGTTGTTTAAGAACAGTAACAACTGATTCACCTCCCCCCCCCTCTTAGTTTTTCAACATATTTGTCAATGATACTTCTTGAGGAACATCTTGTATTTCTTGGCATATGGCCAAGGGTTTGTGGTACATGGTTGAAATATTGTATTTGTGAAGTGGTTGATGTATTGAGAGGATGAATATCATAAAGGGTTTGATGACTAGATCATGTGAGGTTTATTATACTTGTTCATAATTACACACACCTATATGGCACATGACTAGAGAGACATATATATTATTTGGGTAAATGTTATGTATGAGGATACATGCATAGGTTACAATTACAGTATGGATACAATGACATGTTATAGATCTATCTGAAAGAAGTTACATAGGGTCAGAAGTTTTTAGAAGAAAGAAAACCCTAGTTTTCAGAAGGCATACAAAAATTGCATAACATCTTGGTCACATAGATACGTGGGTTGCATAACAAATAGAGCGTGCACATACGCGTGTTGCAACACTACAGGTCATGTACCTATTGTGTTTTTGTCGATACATGGTTCAGTTCAAGTACATATTGATTACATGACAGTTGTACAAGTTGGATGGAGGTCAGTGATATAGGTTGATATAGTTTTACAATGGTATATCTTACAGTGATAGTGGTACTGGTTGATATAGTTTCCACGTAAAACATTGGTGTACTATGTATGTGTATGATTTTTGATTTGTTCATTGCTTATTTACTATACATTTATTGGATGACAATGCTACATTGATATAACACTTGGATTATATGGTTAAAAAGGATTAAATTGCTCTATTACTGATTCACCCCCCCTCTCTGTAATCCAACAATTGGTATCAGAGAAGGTTCCTTCAAAAATCAGTTTAACCACTGAAAGGTAGATCATGGAGAGAAACAACTTGTATAAAAATGGAATACCACAATTTGATGGACAAAAGTATGCATTTTGGAGCATAAGGATGAAGACATATATAGAGGCACATGAATTTGAAATTTGGAAATCAATTGTAGATGGATACACAGTACCATGAGTTCCGCCAACAAATGAAAAAGAAGTGAAAATCAGTCAGAATACTTCCAAAGCAACAAATGCACTTCTGAATGGTCTTGGTGAAATGATATTCACCAAAGTTGCACATTGTAAATCCGCTAAAGATATTTCGGACAAACTTCAAAATATTTATGAAGGAGATTCAAAAGTCAAAGCAACGAAGCTTCAAACTTATAGAGGTCAGTTCGAACAACTAAAAATGAAGGAAGATGACAATATTGCATCTTACTTCTTACGAGTTGATGAAACAGTAAATGCAATCATGGGATTGGGAGAAGAAATCAAAGAATCTGTAATTATTCAAAAGGTACTAAGATCTATTCCTATGAAATTTGACCCTAAGATATCATCACTAGAAGAAAGAATATATCTAAACTCAATAAGCATGGATGAACTACATGGAATCTTCACAGCATATGAAATGAGAACTGAAAAGGAAAATCCAGATGTAAAAGAAGCAGCCTTCAAAGCATCCAAAAAATCAAAGCAAAAGGGAAAACAACAAGAAAAATAACATAGCAACAATAGTGACGTCTCAAAAGATGATGAAGAAGTGGCCAACTTTGTCAAGAGACTGAACAAGGTAACCAACGACAGGTATAGAGGCAAGCTTCCTTTAATTTGTTTTAATTGTGATGGTATTGATCATTTTGTTAACAAATGTCCTCATAAGAAAAAGATAAATGATGAAGGTTACTCAAAAAGAAAAAAAACATATGAAGGCAAAAGAACCATAAAGAAAGTTTTCAATAAAATCTTATGCACAAAAGACGACATCTCATCATCAGATGAAGATGAAGTCAGTGACAATAAGATAGGAAGAGTTCTATTCATGGTAGTAGAAGACTCTGATAAAGAAGACTCTGAAGAAGAATATGAAGAAGCTGAAAAAGAATATGAAAAAGTCGAAGAAGAAATTGAAGAGGCAGAAGTTGACTACTGAGATGAATTGTTGAGTGCCATAAAAGTTATCATAAGAGAAAAGAGGAAAAACAAGAAGCTACAAGCGGAACTAGAAAAGAAAGAAGACACCCATGACTTAAAACAAATGATCACAAATTTGAAGGTTGAAATTGAAGAAGATAAAAGAATTGAAGAAGCACTCAAAGAACAACTAGAAGGAAGAGACAGGATCATTGAAAATTTGGAAGCAGATATTGTCACATTAAGAAAAGATCTTAAAAAAAAAATGCAGAATAGCTCAAAATTTTTGAATGACATTATCAATAGTCAAAGGCCTAATCATGACAAGTCAGGAATTGTATACGATCAGACAGAAAAGGGATCAAGCTCCAAAACAATAGAACATGAAACGTATCCAAAAAGATATGCATAAACAATCAAAGGGGATAGGAATGTCTACAAAGAAAATTACAGGGACACTCCTCCACCGAGAAGATTTAGATTTCAGAATCAACGACTGACAGAAACAGATAGGTCTCAGGAAGAAAAAGGATTCATAAGAGTACCTCCTTTTAGAAGATATTCAACTCCCAAGTATCAAACTATCTTTTTTGGTTTATGTTATGCATGTAATAATTTTGGACATAAATCTATGAATTGCATAGCTAACAACAGGAACGTAACCAACTTTGAAAATCATACACAAAAGGGTTATCCAAGAAGGCCTAGTGAAACACAAAGAATAAGTTACAACATGTTTGAATCATTGAGCATTGAAGTGGAATGATACAAGTGTAACAACTTTGGACACATGGCCAAAGATTGCAGAATGACAATCCCTCCTAGAGAACCACAACAAACCAACAACAATCATAGACAGGAAGCTCATAAAAGGACATGGATAAGAAAGTAGAATTAGTACAACAATGAAGAATGCGCACTCGCTCTACAAGATAAGCAGAAGAAATTTGGTTGGTATGTTGATAGTGGTTGTTCAAAATAGATGACAGGTGATAGATACATGTTTCTACATTAAGAAAGGAAAGAGATGGACCAGTCTCCTTCAGAAATGATGATTCAGCTAAAATCATTAGAAAAGACACAGTTAGAATTGGGAAGAATACAAAGGAATAAAATGTTCTACTAGTAGAATATATGAAACATAATCTTCTAAGTGTGAGTCAAATGTGTGACCAAGGTCATAAAGTTACTTTCGATTCAAAAAAGTGCGAGATAAGAAAATAAGGTTCAGGAAAATTGATTGCTACAGCTGCGAGAACTTCAAGCAACATATATGTGTTAAGTGAAATTGGAAATGAAAAGTGTTGTCTAGGAAAGGAAGATGAAATTTGGCTATGGCACAAAGGAATGACTGATATGCATTTTGATAACCTTGTCAAAGTCAACAAAAGAGAAGCAGTCAGAGAAATGCCCCAGATCACGAAACCAACCAACACTTTATGCAAGCATTGTCAACAAGGAAATCAAACAAAGATCAGGTTCAAATCAAAGGAATATTCAATGACAAGACCACTGGAAATTGTGCATATCGATCTAGTTGGACCAACTACAACAAAAGGTTTAAAAGGTGAGAAATACTTTATGTTATTAGTTGATGATTATATAAGAATGACTACAGTTTTCTTTCTCAAGAATAAGTCAAAAGCTTTTGAAAACTTCAAGATCTACAAGGAAATGGTTGAAAATGAAATGGATTCAAAAATCAAATGCTTGATATCTGATAATGGAGGAGAGTTAACTTCAAAGGAATCTATGGACTACTATAGCAATCATGGAATAAAAAGGAAATTCTTCATTGCTAGGACACCTCAACATAATAGAGTTATTGAAAGAAAGAATAGGACAGTACAAGAAATGGCTCGAACAATGCTAATGAATTCCAAATTGAAAAATATTTTTTGGACACAGGAAGTGCATACAATAGTTCACATTCAAAATAGAGTAATGCTTAGAAACAACACTGACAAAACTCCCTACGAGCTATGGAAAGGAAGACCAACAAATGTGAAGCACTTCGGAGTTTTTGGAAGCAAATGCTACATAAAAAGAGAATATGGCAGAATGGGAAAGTTTGACTCTCATGTGGAAAAAGGAGTACTTGTTGGTTACTCAAGTACAAGGAAAGCATAAAAGTGTTACAACCTGAGATTGAACAAAGTGGTGGAAAGCACCAACATAACAATTGATGAAATAGGTAGACAAGAATTAAAGGAAGAAGAAAATTAATCAATGTAACAACTTTACGAAGAAGAAATAAAAGATGCAAAAGAAGGGGAAGATGAAGAGGGTCCGACACAAGCAGAAGAGCAAGTTCAACAAATGACTCCAAAGACACCTAGCAGATGAGTACAAAAGAATCATCCTTCAGATGAGATTATTGAAAACAAAGATGCAGGAGTTGAGACTAGAAGAAGAATTTGTTCACCAAAACCAACACACCTAACACTCACATCTACGATTGAGCCAAGCTTCTTTGAAGAGGCCAACAAGGATGAATTTTGGAATAAGGCCATGGATGAAGAATTGGATCAAATAGAGAAAAATGACACTTGGGAATTGGTTCCAAGACCAAAGGAAAAGAATGTGATCGGCACAAAGTGGGTATACAGGAATAAATTGAATGAAGATGGACATGTTACAAGGAACAAATCTATATTGGTATGTAAAGGATATGCATATGTTGAAGGAATCGATTTTGAAGAGACATTTTCCCCAGTTGCCAGAATGGAAACAATTTGATTGCTTTTATCTTATGCATGCTCAAAAAATATTAAAGTGTATCATATGGATGTAAAATCAACTTTTCTGAATGGGGAACTTGAAGAAGAAGTCTACATTGAACAACCAAAAGGATTTTGGTTGTCATAGAACGCAGATTATGTGTGTAAAATAAAGAAGTCCTTGTATGGTCTAAAATAGGATCCTAGAGCATGGTACTCTAGACTGGATAAATATCTACAACAGACAAGGTTCAAAAAAGGAAGTGCAGATAACAACCTCTACATCAAGGTAAATCAAGATAGTATTTTATTAATTGAAGTTTATGTTGATGATATTATTTTTGGTAGTGATGATGACAGGTTAAGCCAGAAATTTGCAAAGGATATGCAGAATGAATTTGAAATGTCATTATTTGGAGAACTATCCTTCTTTTTGGGACTTCATACACGTCAAATCAACCAAGGAATTTTTATTTCTCAAACCATGTATATCAAAGAAATGCTAAAGAAGTTCGGAATGGAAGATTGCAAACCAATTATCACTCCCATGCAAACCAATTGCAAGTTGAGCAAAGATGATGATTCAAAGTCTACAAATTAGAGGCAATTCAGGTCAATGATTGGTAGCCTACTATATGTGACAACATCCAGACCATATGTAATGAACGAAGTTGGACAGGTGGCACAATTTCAAGCAACACCAAAGGAATCACATGTATTAGCAGTGAATGAGAATTTTTAGATATCTAAAAGGAATAGAAGAGTTTGGATTATGGTATCCAAAAGGAAAGGATATATCACTTATTGCCTACACAAATGCAGATTGAGAAGGTTATATTGATGACCGACGAAGCACCAGTGGAGCAGGTTTCTACTTGGGTGAGTGTTTAGTATCATGGATAAGAAAGAAACAATCATCAATATCTTTATCTACATCCGAGGAAGAGTATATTGCAACAACAACATGTTGTACATAGGTTCTTTGGATGAAACAAACTCTGACAGATATACAGGTTGAGTATGATGAGCCCATTCCAATCTATTGTGATAATACAAGTGCCATCAGTATCTCAAAAAACCCGATGATGCACTCCAAGATGAAGCACATTCCAATCAAGTATTAGTTTCTACGGGAATAGGTTGTAGAAAAGAACATAAGAATTGAGTATGTGGGAACAAATGACAACTTATAGGTTGCAAGATCATATCCTTATGATCTTGCAACCTATAAGTTGTAGATAATTGGATATTTAAACCATTTTCTTTATAAAAAATTAAATAATCTATTGCTTGATCGAATCTTGGAGCAACAATATAAAGAGACTAAAATAGGAAGGTCCTTTCTCTATCTACAATTCTTTATCTATGTATGTCTATGCATGATATATGATCTGTATGTATAGGGACACAACATAAATATTGTGTCTGACTTGTCACTAGGATTAAAAATATTGATCAGAATTAAAGATATATAGTTCATCGTTATATAGTTGTAGGACTAGCACAATAATTAAGTTTTAGCAATAGCAGGTAGGACACTGAATAAAATGGCCATTAACTAGTTAACCATTGTTTGTTAAACTCTATGTATCATCATTTATTACCTTATTAGTTTTTGCGATGTAAGCTACATAGAAGTAAGAAAAACAACCTAGGTTATCAACTAAGGTCCTTACTTAATATTATTTGTACATAGAGGTTGCAAAAATCAAAACAAGTAGGGTTTTGGCTTAGAAGCAACCATTTGAGAGTGTATAATATCAAATTTCAGTGGTATAAAGTTAGATTAGAGGCAAAGCATATATATTAAGGAGAAAGAATACAAGTATGCACTCACTAAATTTAAAAGTGAAAATTAAAGTAAGGTTGAAGGATGTCAAGATTAAGAAAATTGATATTGCAACACTTTACAATAAAACTTGATTTTATCATTTATGTTTAAAACATTAGTAGTAACAAAAAAAATAAAGTCTATTATATAGGTAAGAAAATGAGCAAAAGATTCATACCCAATCTTGGAAGCACTCATTCCACTAAATTACTATTGGTTTTTCAAAATATGTCATCATCTACATTTTCCTTTACTTAACCCTCCATTTGGAGCTTGGTTTTAGGAAGCAATCATCGTTGTACTACCAAATAATATGCTAAATATTTTTGTACCTTCTCCACCTTCTTCATACTCTAATACCAATGAATTTGCACATTTAATCACTATAATTTTAACCTAATATTGCATTTATTCCCCTGTGGCATATAGAAATTCAATCCTTAATGCCTCCACCTACTCTCTAACTGTTAATGGCACTTTCAACATCATTTCAATACTTCAATGCAGTTTTTGCAGCCTCTTCCTGCTTTCCTAGATCTTGAAACTCTTCACAAAGTTCACTCACTAAACTCGAAACCTCATCAATTGACAATGTTAACATTTCTAGCCATTATTAACACTTTTTTCCATAGATCGCTTGCATGAAATGCCCCTAGAGCCATTTTTCGAAAGAACAAGTGCTAGAATATGTTGTAGCAGCCTTCTCAAATCTTTCTTCATTGAATAGATGAACACCCCAGGCCTCCAAGATAAGACCTCTTTCTGCGATATTTGAAAATTTCAAGGCCAAGGAAAAAATATTTTGGATTTCTCTTCATGAAATGCAAGAACTCTTAAAAATAAACATCTCTTTTTGTAGAAATATGTTTTTGGGCATTCTCATGCCTATGTAGCATTCAATCTATAGTATAATACATAACAAGGGGAGACATGTTCAAGTTATTGCAAAAAAAGAAGGAAGTCTTTTGGACCACACTTGGAGTTGAAGGAAACAATGGCATCAAGATGAAAACTATAAAGGCCCAATGCTACAAGGATTACAACATTTGTATTTGTAATACAAAGAAGAAGCTTAGGAGCTTCTTTTACATTTATATTTTATTTATCAAAAGCACCACCTCCATCATTCATCAAACTTGCAATATTTTATTCAACCTCTCATTCAAGCACCTTCCTTAATGCTTCTTATCTAACATTCCATACCTTGACTTGACAAGAGAATTTGATAACCACGCTCTATCTTCTTGTCTTGGTGACATGGAAATATCATACTTTTCTATCATATGTTCATAATTTTTTTGTGATTTAAAGCACAACAATTATGTGGATGACTTAAGTTGTTTATTTGCTTGACAAATTCAGAGGCTATTTCAACAAAATATTTTCAACCATAGTTATCAACCATTACATTGTGATTTATACTAGATGTTCTCTAACAAAGAAATTGAATCTTTGGAACCCATGTCTACCAAAGCTCTAGCAATGGCTAGAATAACCATTTTTTTGTGGTAAATAGTTTCCAATTTTCCACAATCTATTTTAATATTACTACAACAAGTTCAAGCCGCTCAATGATACCAATTAACTTTGTCGACCTTTCCCATCTCTTGATAACCCATCATGATTTATTTTCCTAAGGATTTTATTCTCACCCATGCGTGTTGCAAAAATATACTAATGACTCACTCTTTCCCAAAATCCATTAGTGACTATCAATTTTGCATTCACTCATAAGATCCATCTCCATGGAATATTTCATCCATAATTTCCACAGAGAGTAGGTCCCACCTTGTGGTATAAATAAATTGACTTACCACCTCTTGTATATTGTCTGCAATGCTTTCATAAAGTGAAAAACTAGTATAAGTACTACAAATTATCCAATCATTCAATTTCACCTGCAATTTCTCATCTTCGTCAACACCAAATATCAGGACCTTTAACTTTCCACAATCATAACCAAGAATAGTGTGCATCCAAGGGAAACAAGACAAAAGCCTCCCTTCAAATTTAACCATTTTTCTTTATACAACTTTGTATTTCCCATATTTAGTCCTTCTTTTGATGTGCATGAAACAATATCACCATTCCCAAGTTAAATGAATGATGTACATTCTGTCATAGGATTTGCAGTAATCGTTGCCACTAGGATTTCTCTAATGGTCACAATCTTAACGAAGAATATCAATGTAGCCATGTGAGATGCCCGAGGTCATCGAACCCGCTTTAAATAAAATTCTCTATATCAACATTTACAATATCATAAAGAGGGCCTTCCATCTGATCCCAAATATCCATATTTGCAAATTTCACAATAGTTAAAATGCAATTCTATAGCCAAATGATTCTTTGAGCCTTTAGAAGTGAAATCCATACTCAACTGTATAAACAAATTAATATAGTGGGGACACAAACACATTCATACTATCTGTTACACATTATTTTGGTCACCCTGATGATGGTTACATAAACATGTGTTCAGGTTCCCAATATAATCTTTTTCCTGAGAAAAGCCACCTCTTTCCACCCTTGCAAGATGTATTTTTGGAAGGCTGATGCGGGAAGCTCCCTTTAAACAATGCAAAAATCCCTAATTTCCGCATGATGTACTATAGCCAGTTTGCGAGATTTCCGCAGGTTGATATATAGGTAGGTCGCAGTGACACTTTGAAACTAAAAGAGGCAAGAAGTTCTAGTAGCTTCTAGGAATGGAGAATTCTAGAAATATGAAGTGGCGTCCATGTGGTTACGATCCTACTGACTTCTCTGATTTGATGGGATCATCCCCTTCTCTTTAACCACTTTAGCTTCTCCTATATAATCATAGGATTCTCATGGAAAAGGTTAGAGGTACAAGCATAAAGAAGCATAGAGATTGAGAACGAATAGGCTGAAGACTATGAAGTATCTTATTTCAAGTGATGCTTGAGGTCTCCATTCATTCATCAATTTTTTGAGAGAAGTCTTCATGCAAAAGGTAGGAGCAAATGTATGTGTGTGTTAGAATGAAGGGGCATTGAAAGGGAACTTGTGACATCAAGGAAATTCGGTTGTATCTTCTACCTTTCATTAATATAATATAGTGGCATGTCTCTTTCCCATAAAATGATTGATATTTTATCACATGACTCATTGATCACATGTTTAGGTTATCATTGAATTTCTCTATTGCTACTTTCACGTTGGTCGATTTGTGTTATTACAGATCTGATCTCGTAGGAGCATTGGAGCAAAGCAGGATCAACAAAGACATAAGGAAGCGATTCATAAGGTATGTTATATATTCCTCTTTTGGTAATTAAATTCAATGATCATAATCTAGGGAAAGTGTATTGTTCCATCTTGTTTTGTTCTAGATCCAAGTGGATCTAGGGGGATTAGTTCATGTCTGCATCTACTGATTTACCCGTTAACAAAATTGGTGACTCCACTGGGGAGAGTACAACTTGATTGTGGTTTTTCGTTGGCCATTTTCTTATAGCCTATCTTTTACATTCTAATTCAGTCTCTAAGTCTATGGGAGATCCAATTAGACTCACTGAGTTTAAAAAATTTTGAGACCCTTTGTCTTTTTTCAAAATTTTCTATTTTATGGAATGCGTCCACACTGCACCCTTTTGGTAGCCCGCAGAAACCTTCGATTTCCTCATCCTAGTGGTCTGTTTCAGTGTAGGATTTTTGCGACCTGCATGACTATTGGCCTGTAGAAATCACTCATTTCCACACTGCGTTATACTGTCTGCCCATGGCGGCATTTGAAAACTCTTTTGGATTGGGTCTTGACCTCTACCATTGCCCAATTTAGGTTTCAGTCAGCTAGAAAAAGATTTTTTACCATTTCTTGAATGCTTCCGGTTGTTTCAACTTGATCTTGATTGATTTTGGAGATCTAACACCTCTCTTTTCATCTTTTTCGATCTTTGTTTTGGTCAACAAGGACATAATATTTGGATTTGAGTCTGAGTGCTTTCTTGATCAAAGCTCTTGTTTTGGGTTTGGATTTGTAAGTTGATTGCATCTTCTGGATGGCTTAATGATCAGAAAAAACATTTCTTATTCACATTTGAAGAGACTTTTTCTTGTCAATTTTTATTTTTATCTCCATTGAAAGATCGATTTGGGTGTTTCTTGAGTATTTTATTTTCATTGGTTGCTTTCCTTTTCTTACAAATCCACCTCTTTTAAGTAATCATTTATTCAAAAAATATTGGTGTTAAAATATTGAAAGAGAATGAATAGTGAAATTACATTGTCAATGATTGTTTGGTACTACATTTAAAAAGGGAATTGTATATTGTAGTTTGCATTGTTCCATAAAACTTCTTTTTCCCTGCTATAGATAGAATTCATCGAACGAAAGTTTGTATCATTCATTTCTATTTACGCATTGTTGGGTCAAGGTCTCAACAACATTGGTTTCATTTCCATCTTCCTCTTGCGTAAACAATAGCCTCTTGTAACACCCTGTTTCCCCCATTTTGTAAATATAAATGGATTGGCCAAGGACTATGGCAAACTCATAAGTATGAATATGTGATGTAAATGGACCTTTAGGAAGAGGTCAATGAATGTGAATAACATTTTGAATTTTATTGCAGGACTGTTGAGAGGGGATGTGCAGAAAAGAGACCATGATGGTGGTGGAAGGCACCTAAAAAGGTGGCGTTAACTTCCACCGAATATTTATACCGTATTTGGACTCCACTGGCCCGGAGAACCAAAAGTGGCTTGCTGGCCCCAAATTTAATGTCTCGCAGACTGGTAGGCAGACGGCTTGATGAGGGATGGGATGGTGAACCACCCGTCCGTAGTGTCGTTAGGCCTGATCAGCGCGAGGGTAATCGTGCCACACGCAACCTCGCAAGAGGATAAGGCGTATGGCAGAAGCGATTTCGGGGGAGACACGAGGGGAGCTCTGGCATTACGCAGAGTGAGTGATAGCAGAGATGAAGGATTGCAACCTTCACTCCTGGTCACTGGAAGACAGAGAGACGTAGTCTCAACAGCATCGTGGTCTCATCTCGGGGGTGGCTAGTGGTAAATCCGTCAGGAGTCGCTACGCCTACGGTTGGGTGGAAACGAGCACCCCTCTCAGTAGTTGCACCCACTTCTGGTGTTATTTCTGATAAGTATTTTATGTATTGCATCTTGAAATTCATATGTTGATATATATATACTCACAGAACTGTGAAATTATGAATGATTTTAGTGTAAGAATGTTTGTGCAGTGTTTGATAATAATTAATGGACATATGCTTATAATAGAGGAAGCCATGCATGACTTACATTGATAAAATGAATCTAATTATGCCTAGGATGAACTAAGTTAGGCTTCCAACCCGTTCTCGGGAAGCTGTTTACCCTTATCTGTCTCCGGGAACGCCCTGGTATAGATCTCCTTACAGAGATTCTCTCCTTGGAAAGGTTTACCAAGAACCTGGAAAAAGGACTTGAAGGTGCAAGCCTTAATAACCCTGTACGAGGAGGAATGACCCTCTTAAGATTTCGAAGTAGCAGTGTAAGAATAAGTAACGAATAGACGGATGAGGTTCTGTCGGAATACCCATGGTCATTCACGACCATCAGATTGATGAAAGTAACAAGGGAATTACATACCTTGCCCCTTTTTCTCTCTCGATCTTCGTAAATAGTGATGAAATCAGGATCGTAGACGCCCCCCAAGGTCCATGAGAACATTTGGACCGTTGATCTTTCCACATCCACGAAGTAGTGGAAGAGTGCACGTGGTGGGACAGACCTGAGCCGTCAGATCTTGAGTAGATACCCATCAGCCGTTGGATCGGGAGAATATGCCCAGAGTTTAGTCTCTAGAATGTGCGCAGAAGAAGAGATCTGGACCATCGGATCTGGGTCCAAATACCCGACAGCCATCAGATCTGTCAGGAGTTGCGTAGGAGTTAAACTCTCATAGGCAGAGGTAAAATCCCAGGGTCATCGGGATATCGACATTCGTGAAATCGAGAGTCACGAGGACAAGAAAATCGAGACACTTTAAGTCTCGAAACGTCGGGAATATCTGGGTCGTCCGTTGGTGGAAACACATGGTGGAGATCAAAGAATTGAGAGTCAGGATATCGGCATTCCTGTGGACAAGGGATCGGGGAAGTCCATAGTGAAAACCCCGGCACAAATCCGAGCCGTCCATTTGGGGGGGACAGGTGTCAGAAATCTGAAGAGAGTCGGGATATTCGGCATCAGGAAATCGGGGTTCCTGAGGTCGAAAGAATTGGGACATCACAAGTCTCGAAAACCCGGAGAAATCAAGACTGTCCTTCAGAAGAGGACGTCTGGCAGTAATCGGCACCATCGGGGAAAGCCTCGACAGGAATTTGTTTATCGGCGTTTGGGTCATCGGGATATCGGGGATCCTGGTGAAAAAGTGTTTATGCAGGATGGAATCGCGAAGTCCCAAACCCTAATGAGTGGAAGCAAGCTATCATCACAACAGACTAGGGAGGAGGCGCCATTGTGTGGGCCAGCTGTCAACATGGCTAAGAATCGGGAGTTGAGGGATCAGCAGTCCCGTAGGAAAATTTTCTTCAACATTTGAAACCCCAAACCCCGAGGGAGATCAGGAACTGTTGATCCATCAGACGATCACGACTGTTGATTAAGATAATAGTGGACAGGAATTGCTAGCTGTCAGCATAGCGGGGAGTCGAGATCCAAGGTATCGCGAATCCTGAGGATGATTTCACCTTGGCCTTGGAAACCCCATAGCCCCAATAGGTGATATGACTTCGGTCCTATAGAGGAGGTCACATGGACCAAGAGTCTAGCCTGGAGGGCTAACGGAAATTGGAACTCATCGAGAATTTGAAACTCAAAACTTTGAAAGGAGGTAAGACTGTGGTCATGGGTATAGTGGTCATATGGGCCAGGAGCCTAGCCAGGGGAGCTAGTGTGTAAAGGGCACTTAGGGATTCGAGGAATCGTGGATCCTGAGGACAAGTGCATTTTAACACTTGAAAGTCTAAAACCCCGACAGGAGGATATAAGGCTATGGTCTTATGAGAGTGATCATATGGACCAGAGGGCATAGCCAGGAGGGGCTAAGTCCGGAAGAGAGCTCGTTGGAGATCGGAGAATCGAGAGCATGGGAACCCTTGACAAAAGAAAGGACGAAACCCCAAAAACTCGAAATTATTATTAGGGAAAGACCATGGTTATGTGAAGAGAGCCAGGTAGGTGAATGAAAGACCTGTGGATCAGGGATTGGCATTTTTGCTGCTACAAGCTTCGGGAATTCTCACTATTGAGAAATCAACGAAAAACTTTGATTTTTGGTAGTGGGTATGTGACAAAGTGGTATCAGAGCATGGTTACAACACTCGGCCTGATTGGGCTCATGCACAAGTCGCGCATAGACTCCATTCGAAGCACTCCTATGAGGAGTAACCCCCTGACTTAACTCTTTTGTCCAGGATTAAAGAATTGGAAAATGAGAACCCGACTGAGTATGCATGTGAAAGAATTATGAATTTATGCGCAAATTATAAAAAATGAATTTAGCTCTAACTAATAACCATCGTTTGTCTTTTCACTCAAGCTGACGATCAACCGCGGGGATCTACAGATGCAGAGTATGGTGATTCACCAAGAGGTGGGAGAAGGCTCCCACAACAGAGACGAAGATTCTGACGAAAGAAGAGCAATATGAACCCCTCCAGATCTAGCCGAGACTATGAGGAGTCTCATGGTCGAATTGCAAAGCTGCAAGAACGATAATGAAAGGATGATGAAAGAACAAGAAAAGCAAACCGAAATTAATGCAGTTCTACTGCAGAGCTTGTCCAACCTACAGTGACAAATGCAGCATGAACCTGAGATGTAGAATCATGGTCGTGTCAGTGGCGACACTGAGAGAAGTACATCCAGAAAGGTCCACCCCAGAGGTAAAAGACCAATGTCAGATGATTCCACTGAGAAGGAAGCTAGTGATTCAGAAGGTTCTTCCAACAGCAGGACCAGTTCCTATTCTCGCAGAAAACAGAAGAAGAAAAAGACTTCCAAGAGTCATAAATTTGAAGAATTCAGGAAGCCCAAACCTCCCTCCTTCAACGGTGAGATAAATAAGGGAGAGGAAGTCGAGGCCTGGCTACTTGGACTGAAGAAATATTTCAGAGTCCATGATTTTTCAGAGAACTTGAAGGCCTGAGTGACCACTTTCAATTTGAACAGAAAGGCTTCCATCTGGTGGGAAGACCTTAAGAATATGAAAGGGGTCCGCGAGGAGGACCTGTCTTGGAAATGGTTTGAGAAGTACTTCCGGAAGAAGTATTTGTCGGAAAGATATTTCAACAAGAAGGCTAAAGAGTTTTATGAACTCAAACTGGGAAAACTCACTATGGAGGAGTATGTCAACAAATTCCTCGACTCACTGAGATATGTATCTTACATCAAAGCAGAGAAAGTGAAGGCACAACGCTTCATCAGTGGGTTACCCAAGGAATACCGGAATCGAATTGAATTTGATGAGCCAAAGACCTTAGAAGACACTATACGAAAGGCAACATATTGTCATGAACAATATGGACATCGGGCAGAGTCTCGTGGAGACTGGAAATAGAAGAGTGGTTCAAGATTTCAGAAAAAGGGGAGCCAATCCTCAGGATTTAAAAACTACAAGAAGAACCCCAGAATGAACTATCCAGCTCGGAGTGTACTCCAGCAGAACTTCCCCTCGGTGGACGGAAATAAAACTTCTGGACCTATACCAGTGAAGACTATTAACCCAAAGAGAGAACCTGTGAAATGTTGGGGTTGCGGAGAAGATCATCTCTTGAGAGACTCTCCACACCGACAATAGAACAGTCGTAAAGTTTATAACATTCATGAAGCTACCATAGTCAATGATGTGGCGAGGAGTGTGTCATAGATTTATGCAGCCTTGGATAATAACCAAGCTGACCACCAAGCTTCAGTGGTGGAAATAGAAGGTATGATTTTCAACCATCTGGTGTCTGTTTTGATTAACCCTGGTTCAAATTTGAGTTATATAGCCCCTAAAGCTGTTGATAAGTGTAAGCTACAGCCACGAAAACAAACTAAGACATGGTTGGTACAGTTAGCCACTGGCACCAAAAGAAAGGTGGTGGAGGCCATACCAGCCTACCAGTTAATGTTGGGTAAATTCCCCACCCAAGCAACCCTTAATGTATTACCCCTGGGATCATACAACCTGTTGATTGGTATGGATTGGTTGGCCGTCCATAAATACAAATTGGACTGTTACCATAAAAACTTGGAATGTGTGAGCAAAGAAGGAAAAAGGATAACCCTCCAAGGGATCCGAAAACCGGTCTCGGTGAGACAAATCTCAGCCCTGCAAATGAGAAAGTATTGTCGAAAGGGATGCCCCCTATATGAAATACAGGTGCTAAAAACAATCGAAAGTGCTAAGCCCAGCCCTGATGATCACCCTATCCTGAGAGAATACAGAGATGTGTTTCCGGAAGAGGTACTGGGTTTACCTCCGAGAAGAGACATTGACTTTTCGATAGAACTCACACCAGGAGCAGTGCCGGTGTCCAGGACACCCTACTGGATCAGCACACCTGAGTTAGTTGAACTCAAATTGCAATTGAAAGAAATGATGGATAAGGGTTATATCCGACCCAGTGTGTCCCCGTGGGGAGCACCAGTCCTGTTTGTGAAAAAAGAAGGATGGCACCCTTAGACTGTGTATCGATTATAGACAACTCAATAAAGTAACTATCAAGAACACGTACCCCTTGCCCAGGATCAATGATATATTCGATCAGTTAGGAGGAGCGACTATTTTCTCAAAGATTGACTTGAGGTCAAGATACCATCAAGTCTGAATCAAGGGTGAAGACGTCCATAAGACCGCTTTTCGGACACGGTATGGTCATTATGAGTTTGTGGTAGTGCCATTTGGGTTGACCAATGCCTCTGCCACTTTCATGTGCTTAATGAACAATGTACTCAATAAATTTCTAGATAAATTTGTACTAGTTTTTATTGATGACATTTTAATCTACTCTAAGAATAGAGAAGAACATGAAGAGCATCTTAGACTTGTGCTGCAAGTGCTAAGAGAGCATCAGCTCTATGCTAAATTCAACAAGTGTGACTTCTTTCAGAAGCAAATACATTACTTGGGACATGTTCTATCCGAGGAAGGGGTAGCAATAGATCCTGACAAGATCAGGTCTATCGTGGAATGGCCTACCCCAAAGGATGTCTCAGACATCAGATCCTTTATGGGATTGGCGGGATACTATAGAAGATTTATAAAAGATTTCTCCAAGATTGGTTGTCCAATCACTACCCTACAGAAGAAGGGAACAAAGTTTCTGTGGACATGGCAATGTGAAGAAAGATTTCAAACCTTGAAACATCTACTAACCCATGTACCTGTGTTGAAAATTGTTGACCCGGAAGCTGACTTCCTTGTGTGCACGGATGCCTGTAAGGAAGGGCTCGGAGGAGTCCTTATGCAGGAAGGAAAGGTGATCTGTTATGAATCCCGAAAATTGAATGAACACGAGGTCAATTATGTGACTCATGATCTGGAACTAGCTACCATAGTGCACGCCTTAAAAATGTGGAGGCATTATCTCTTGGGAAGGAAGTTTGTACTTATGACGGATCACTGTGGATTGCGGTATTTGTTTGATCAACCTAAGCTCAATGCTAGAGAAGATAGATGGATGGCCCTCCTTAGCGAATTTGATTTTGAGATCAAACACATTAAAGGGAAAGAGAATCGGGTGGCCGATGCCCTTAGCAGAAGCATGAGAACAATTCACCTGGCAGCGGTGAGCACCTGCGAAATAGATGTCAAGAACAGAGTCAGAAATGCATAAGAAACATATTTCTTCACTCATACTGTAACCCTATACCTACAGCAAGAACCCGCTAGAGAAAAATATGAAGGCTACCAGATGACCGAGGGAGGTCTGCTCACCTACAGAGATAGACTGTACATTCCCAATTGTGACAACTTGAAGAGGTTCATCATGGATGAACTACATAAAAGACCCTACACTGGTCACCCAGGATACCAGAAAATGATCACTGCCACCCGGAAACAATTTTATTGGCCTGGATTGAAGAAGGACATAGCCAAATATTTGGCCCAATGCATAGAGTGCCAATAGGTTAAAGTAGAACATCGACACCCAGTAGGACTACTACACCTTTTACCCATCCCAGAATGGAAATGGGAAACCATCTCCATGGATTTTATCACAGGATTGCCAACTTCAACCAAACAGAATGATGTCATTATGGTGGTGGTGGATAAACTGAGCAAGTCTGCTCATTTTGTCCCCGTCAAATCGACCTGCAAGGCGATAGATATCGCCTAGGTATTCATGAAAGAGGTGTTCCGATTGCACGGCATGCCGAGAAAGATAATATCTGACAGAGACACAAAATTCACTTCCAATTTCTGGAAATCATTGATGGCGGGTTTGGAGACCAAGTTGTTGTTTAGCACCGCCTATCACCCTCAAACCGATGGACAGATAGAAAGAGTAAATCAGATATTAGAGGATATGTTAAGGATGCATGTAATGCATCAACCCAGGAAATGGGAAGACTACCTACCATTGGTAGAATTTGCCTACAACAACGACTACCAAGCATCCTTAAAGATGAGTCCCTTCGAGGTCCTCTATGGTAGGCCGTGTAATACTCCAGTCAGTTGGAGTAACCATGTAAACAGGATTTCTATTGGACCTGATATGTTGAAAGAGATGGAACAACAAGTGACTCAGATAAAACAAAATCTGAAGGTCGCTCAGAACCGACAGAAAAGTTATGCTGATCAAAAGAGAACTCCAAGAGAGTTCGAAATGGGAGACCATGTATATCTCAGAATTAAGCCCAGAAGAAGTTCCCTCAAAATGGGAGCATGTGCCAAATTGGCACCCCGATATTGTGGACCCTTTGAGGTTCTAGATAGACTTTGACCCGTGGCCTATCGGCTAGCACTTCCTCCCATAGTAAAAGCACATAATGTTTTCCATGTTTCATTATTGAAGAAATATGTACATGATGTTAATCATATAATTGATTGGTATGTGATCCAGGTGTAACCGGAGGGAGAATTTCTACCAGAACCTCAATGCATATTGGACAGAAAGGAAACCCTGCTCTAGAACAAAACCATTGCATAGGTCAAGGTGCAGTGGAAACATTTTGGCCCAGATGAGGCTACATGGGACATGGAGGATGCCATGAGACAAGCATATCCGATTTTGTTTACTTCTGTACATGCAATACATGTTAGTAGATAAGAACATCGAGGGCGATGTTCCTTTTTAAGGGGGAGAGAATTGTAACACCCTGTTTTCCCCAGTTTGTAAATATAAATGGACTGGCCAAGGACTATGGCAAACTCATAAGTATGAATATGTGATGTAAATGGACCTTCAAGAAGAGGTCAATGAATGTGAATAACATTTTGAATTTTATTGCAGGACTGTTGAGAGGGGATGTGCAGAAAAGAGACCATGATGGCGGTGGAAGGCACCTGAAAAGGTGGCGTTAACTTCCACCGAATATTTATACTGTATTTGGACTCCACTGGCCCAAAGAACCAAAAGAGGCTCACTGGCCACAAATTTAATGTCTCGCAGACTAGTAGGCGGACAGCTTGATGAGGGATGGGATGATGAACCGCTCATCCGTAGATCCGTTAGGCCTGATCGGCACGAGGGTAATCGTGCCACACGCAACCTCGCAAGAGGATAAGGCATATGGAAGAATCGATTTCGGGGGAGACGCGAGGGGAACTCTGGCATTACACAGAGTGAGTGATAGCAGAGAGGAAGGATTGCAACCTTTGCTCCTGGTCACTGGCAGACAGAGAGACGCAGTCTCAACAGCATCGTGGTCTTAGCTCGGGGGTGGCTAATGGTAAATCCGTCGGGACTCGCTACGCCTACAGTTGGGTGGAAACAAGAACCCCTCTCAGCAGTTGCACCCACTTATGGTGTTATTTTTGATAAGTATTTTATGTATTGCATATTGAAATTCATATACCGATATATATATACTCACAGAATTGTGAAATTGTGAATGATTTTAGTGTAAGAATGTATGTGCAGTGTTTGATAATAATTAATGGACATATGCTTATAATAGAGGAAGCCATGCATGACTTACATTGATAAAATGAATCTAATTATGCCTAGGATGAACTAAGTTAGGCTTCTAGCCCATTCTCGGGAAGTTGTTTACCCTTATCTGTCTCCAGGAACGCCCCGGTATAGATCTCCTTACAAATATTCTCTCCTTGGAAAGGTTTACCAAGAACCTGGAAAAAGGACTTGAAGGTGCAAGCCTTAATAACCCTGTATGAGGAGGAATGACCCTCTTAAGATTTCGAAGTAGCAGCGTAAGAATAAGTAACGAATAGACGAATGAGGTTATGTCAGAAGACCCATGGTCAATCATGACCGTCAGATTGATGAAAGTAACAAGGGCGTTACATACCTTGCCCCTTTTTCTCTCTTGATCTTCGTAAATAGCGATGAAATCGAGATCGTAGACCCCCCCCAAGGTCCATGAGAACATTTGGACCGTTGATATTTCCACATCCATGAAGTAGTGGAAGAGTGCGCGTGGTGGGACAGACCTGAGCCATCAGATCTTGAGTAGATACCCGTCAGTCGTTGGATCGGGAGAATATGCCCGGAGTTTAGTCCCTGGAATGTGCACAGAAGAAGAGATCTGGGTCCAAATACCCGACAGCCATCGGATCTGTCAGGAGTTTCATAGGAGGTAAACTCTCATAGGCAGAGGTAAAATCCCTGGGTCATCGGGATATCGGCGTTCATGAAATCGGGAGTCACGAGGACAAGAAAATCGAGACACTTCAAGTCTCGAAACGCCGGGAAGATCTGGACCATACATTGGTGGAAACACGTGGCGGAGATCAAAGCATCGGGAGTCAGCATATCGGCATTCCCATGGACAAGGGATCGGGGAAGTCCATAGGGAAAACCCCGGCACAAATCCGAGCCGTCCGTTTGGGGGGGACAGGTGTCAGAAATCTAAAGAGAGTCGGGATATTCGGCATCGGGAAATCGGGGTTCCTGAGGTCGAAAGAATTGGGACATCACAAGTCTCGAAAACCCAGAGAAATCAGGATCATCTTTCAGAAGAGGAAGCGTGGCAGTAATCGGCACCATCGGGGAAAGTCCTGACAGGAAGTTGTTGATCGGCGTTTGGGTCATCGGGATATCGGGGATCCTGGTGACAAAGTGTTTATGTAGGATGGAATCGCGAAGTCTGAAACCTCGATGAGTGGAAGCCAGTTATCAGCACAGCAGACTAGGGAGGAGGCTCCATTGTGTGGGCCAGCTGTCAACATGGCTAAGAATTGGGAGTTGAGGGATTGACAGTCCCGTAGGCAAAGGTTCTTCAACATTTGAAACCCCAAACCCCAAGGGAGATCAGGAATCGTTGATCCATCAAACGATTACGACCATTGATTAAGCTAACGGCGGACATGAATTGCTAGTTGTCAGTGTAGCGGGGAGTCGGGATCCAAGGGATCGCAAATCCTTAGGACGATTGCACCTTGGCCTTGGAAACCCCGTAGCCCCGATAGGTGATATGACTGTGGTCCTATAGAGGAGGTCATGTGGACCAAGAGTCTATCCTGGAGGGCTAATAGACATTGGATCTCATCGGTAATTTGAAGCTCAAAACTCTGAAAGGAGGTAAGACTGTGGTCACGAGTATAGTGGTCATATAGACCAGGAGACTAGCTAGGGGAGCTAGTGCGTAAAGGACACTTAGGGATTCGAGGAATCGCAGATCCTAAGGACAAGTGAATTTTAACACTTGAAAGTATGAAACCCTGACAGGAGGATATAAGGTTGTGGTCTTATGAGAGCGGTCATATGGACCAGAGGGCATAGCCAGGAGGGGCTAAGTCTGGAAGAGAGCTCGTCAGAGATCGGGGAATCGAGAGCATGGTAACCCTCGACAAAATAAAGGATGAAACCCTGAAAACTTGAAATTATTATTAGGGAAAGACCATGGTTATGTGAAGAGATCCAGGTAGGTGAATGAAAGACCTGTGGATTAGGGATTGGCATTTTTGCTGCTACAAGCTTCGGGGATTCTCACTATTGAGAAATCAACGAAAAAATTTGATTTTTGGTAGTGGGTATGTGACACCTCTAAAACACAACACAATCTAAAATGTATTAGTAAATTTTATTTTCTTGAAAATATTCTCACCAACATTAGCTAGGCTAGCGCTTTGGAATAGGTTGTAAGGCACACTCTCCAAAGCCTAAAACACACTATAGTATCTTGTGATAGGGAGTGTGGAAATCCGTTTTCAACATTTTGTCCTGGGAAGCCCTTCTCACACAAGGGTCAAACCTGAGGTCGCATTAAGACTGGAAGAGTTACTCACCCTGCTTTGTTGGTCTTGGTGTAGAGATTGCGCGTATTATGGGGGTCGCTTGAAGGTATACCCACAATTATGAGTGGAATCCTCTCGAGTCGATTTCGGGCTAGATACCCTGCCTTTGCACGTGGATCAAACTGTCGATTGTTCCCCCGGAAATCATTATTGTTTTTGGTAAACTTAGTGGCCTATCTTCTTAGAAATTGTTAACACAAGGTGACTGTGGAGGGGCAAGTCTTATTTGCTAGTCCGTAAGGAGATTTATCTCACAACACTACGGTACTTGGAATCGACGTTGGCCAAAATCAATCGGGCTCCTTGGAGGGTATACCCACGATTATGTGTGGGAGCTTGCACCAAGGTGTAAGTCCGTCAAGCAGGTCATCCATGTAACTTTTCCACCCGCTCTATCCTAGCCCCTTCTTGTCTCGACTTTGCGACGTTGGATTTCATCACCAACTAGTGGCTTCGGAACAAAAAGGTTTGTTTGCATGGTTTGAACTCTAGATTTTATTAGTGACTGCTGTTGTTTTCCATAGTTGGCCATAGAATTTATTTCGTAATATTTTAGCTTGATCACCATTGAACCTCCATGTCGCTCACGAAGAATGCAAGGAATACCCCTAGAAGATATGGAAGGTTCTCAAACCTTGCCTATCAACTCACCGGAGGGCTCTCCTCAATAGAGTGAAGCCCAGGACATTGCCACTCCATGAGTGGAAAGGACTGACTCTTTAGAAAAATTCCGCATTATAGATTCTCTAGAGGGCTTGCAACTTCCTCCCGACTCTGTGAGATGTATTGTTCGAGTGAATTCATCCGGAGAAATTGTTGTTGAGTCTTTTGGATTACAAATCGGACCTTTCACATGCCCTTAAGGTTAGGATCCTTTTTGGACTACTAGCATTTTTGGACGGGATCTCTTTGACTCAAGAGTAGGCGTTGATATCACTGTCACACCTGAGCTACCCGAAACGTCTGATACAAACGCGATACCTTTTACTACTGCCTATTATTTCCCTGGTTCAGACACTCAGCCAACCAACCATATCTTGACTATCCCCCTTCAGACACCCCATTTTATAATGGTCCCAAATACTACGACTATTACCACCAGGAATATGGTGGCTATCCAAGCCCCCCATTGGCATGCTACTTTCACCCAGACTCACCCCAACACTTCCCCCTGGATATCATGCATTGAACGCTTCTATTCTTGTTCCTACACAAATCCCATCCGGAACTCCTGGCATTTCCAAGGGCACAATCTTGTTTCTGGTTTTATTCTGACACTTCCTCGGCCCCCTTCTAGAGGGTCTCTTCCATCCATTATCGGAGGAAATGAACCTAGTGGCACCACCCAGTATTTCACACCTAATTACCAGATTCATGTTGGTGGACAATTTCACCCTGGAGGCCAAACACAATCCCCTTTTGGAGGTCAAATCCCAATTGGGACACAACACCCGATTGGAGGGAAACCCCCACCTACCCCACTCTCTGGATAGAACATACCTGCAGCCTTGGCCCAGTATTGGAACTATCTTATCTAAAATAATCCTCAATCAATTGGGGGGCAACAGCCTCAATCTAGATCTTTCATACCCCCTAGTACAGGCCAACCATATCCAGGTCCGTCCAATCCCATTTGGGGCTTGAACGCTCGAGCCAACGTCCTTGATCAAGGGAAAAGACCTAACCAATACAACCCTATAAGTTACATGCCTCCACACCAACAACCACATCTGCCCGAATCTTCGCATTATATGCAAACTGCTTACGGCCCTACTGGTATACCTATAGGACTTCCTCCCCAAAGTCACCAATACCCCCACGTGAATAGACAGTTACCCTTCTTAGCCACCCTGGACCTCCCTGATCTGTCTAGAATTTTAAATGATCCTATCAGTCACTCTCCTCAATGGCCCATAATATTGGCCAAACTACCATCCGACATTCCTAAGTTCGATGGTAAACCGGGAGAGGACCCAAACAATCATGTAATGACTTTCCACCTTTGGTGTTCATCCAACTCTTTGATGGATGACTCTATTTGAATACGTCTTTTTCAGCGAACTCTCACGGATTCAACCACGAAGTGGTATATAGAATTACCACGAGGCTTATTCACTAACTTTAACAACCTTACCATGGCTTTTTTCACCCACTACTAGTAACCGATCCGTTATGAAACGAGAACTAAAATTTTGAGTTCTTTCAAACAAACCAAAGCCACTCATATCTCTGATCACATTCATGAGTGGCGACAGAGATGATGTCTAATCAAACTCGATCTTCTTGATCAGTTACTGGCATAGTGGTTCACGAAATCATTCATGAATGACATCACTCGTGACATCGCCATGGGTGGAGTTGTCACAGAAGAATAGGCGATCAGTCATGCTCAATACCTAGACCTCATTTACTCACAAACGGGTACTATTTACAATTTACTCCCTGATGCACCTTGTCCTTCTACTACTGCTACTTCAACTACTCATGTTGCTTCTCATGCAGCTAATGGTGTGATTGGAACTTTCCATGCCCAACCCCACTCTGCACAAGCCTCTACCACCAACCCCAAGTCTGTTTCTTATAATGTTCAACATGCTTTGTCTCCTACTCCTACCGCTGGAAAGACTTCTGAGGTGAACTCTGTTCAATCTACCCCTGCCAGAAAGAATAAATCTAAAAAAGGGAAGGGTAAGAAGAAGGAGGATAAAAATAATCCACAATCTGAGAATACCAAAACACAACCTGTTGACGATAAGGATAAGCGCAAACCCCGATACCCTTGTCTTATCTGTGGTGATGATCACTACACTAAGGATTGTCCAAGATGGGACGAGGTTACCAAGTTCCTTCAAGGGTCCCCAAAACCGCCTACGCCGGTCGTGTTGTCGCAACCCTTCCCTTCTCAACAGTAGGCCCAATTGGTCATTCATGACCAACCTTTCCCTCCACTACTTCCTATGTCCTCATGTGTACTAGTGATTCAAAAAAGAATGACATCACACTTACCACTCAAGCCAAAGATTATTCTTCCTCCAAGGAGAAAGTTAACGAAATACCACCTTTGTTGGTTCAACCATCTCCCTCGTCTCCACCTACCAATGGTCCTCTTCATCTCAAATGATCGAGCCTAGATACAATTCTTCGCCCTCCCCCAAAGGGTGTTGTTCGAAAGTCTTCTTTCAATCCTCATGCGTATGCTGCCCAGAACTATAGTATTGTAGAGGATCTGGCTCAAGCACTGTCTACGATGTCAGCCCTCGAATTCCTTCAGAGTTGTCCTACACAGTGGAAGGAGTTGTTGAAATCTATTGGTGGAATTGATCCTATAGATATGAATTTAATAATTTTTTATTTGGAAGATCACATTCCAAGGTTTCCTCCTCAGCTCGTGTTTCAAATACAAGTTGTTGTCGCCGATAAGAACATTTGTAGAACAATTATCGACGAGGGTGCCTCAACATGTGTCATGTCTGTCGCTTGTTGGAAATCCATCAGATCTCCTCCCTTAACTTAATCACACAACACGCTCAAAGCCTTTAATGGCTCTGGATTTAAACCTTACGGTGTCCTTCCCTTGTTTCCCATCACGTTAGAAGGCAAATCGGTCAGTGTAGAAGTTGAGGTCTTCGACGCACCTCTCAATTACAACCTTTTACTTGGTCGCAACTGGATTGATTCCATGCATGCATTTGTGTCCACTCTTTTCCATGTCATATTTTTTCCACATCAGGGAAAAGTAATTACGGTGGACCAATTGGCCTTCTTTAACTTTGATAAACGTACCAACAATGCACCTTTCATTGCAAAGACACCCCCTGGATATGAGAATGTCAATGTGGGTCTTCTAAAAGATTCCACTCTGATGGGTACTTTCCCCATCCCACCACCCGACATTCCACCTCCTTTGGTTGCCTCGATCAACATGATATCCACCTTCATTCATGAAATTCCCGTGTCTTCTGACGCGTGGATAGTACCCGCACCCAGTGATTATCTTCGCTATGGCGACCAGATGCCATTGAGTCCAGTTGAATCCGCTTACCAAGCCATTCAATCAAAATCCCCCTCTACCCCCTCTTTTGTCGATTCATCTCCTGATCCTTTTCATGTAATTTTTCCCACAGATGAGATGATTATGTCAGTTATGTCCATGGATGACACTCCTTGGGACGATGGACATCATTGTTTCATTCTCTTCCTGGAACAACACACCCTCGAGAGTTACCAACAAATTTTGACTCCATCGACCATTGTCATTATTACTTCAGTTCCCGACTCCACACACGATGTGTTATACGAAGGGAACTTAAGCAACATTTCACCCACCATCCCCCTTGACATCTCTATCAAACTTGGAGTTGTTGAAAATGTGCACATTGAAGCTTTGTGTTCCACTAATGAAGTTTCCATGTATCAATCTCTTTATCAAGAATTATGTGACGTCTTCGCCTAGAGCTATGAAGAGATGCTTGGTATTGACCTCGATATTGTTGTACATGAAATCAAGACATACCCGGGCGCGAAACCCGTTCGGCAAAGACTTCAACCGGTCCACCCTCGTAAAGTAGCCACTATCAAGCTTGAAGTTGAAAAACTTCTTAAAGCTGGTTTTATTTATCCCGTGGATTTAACTGATTGGGTATCCAATCTCATTCTAGTTAACAAGAAACAAGGTACGATCTGTGTCTATGTTGATTATAGGGATATCAAAAAAGCTTGTCCTAAAGACAACTTTCCCACCCCCTTCATTGACCATATCATCGACGATTGTTCCAGGAGTGAAATATTCTCTTTGATGGATGGTTTCTCTGGATATAATCAAATCAATATTGTACCTGCCGACCAACACAAGACCACTTTTATTTGTCCTTGGGGCACTTTCGCCTACCGAAAACTACCCTTTGGTTTAATAAATGCCGGTGCCACGTTTCAATGTGCTATGTCTTATGTTTTCCATGATATTAAGCACATTGTACAACCATATTTAGATGACCTACCAGCACATTCCATGCATCGTAGTGATCATCCGACCCACCTCTGAGCCATTTTCCTTCGTTGTCGGTTCTATCGTATACGATTAAACCCATACAAATGTGTTTTTTGTGTGGAGTTTGACCGACTCTTAGGATTTATTGTGTCACGTCAAGGGATTCAGGTAGATCCTTTGAAAGTTGAGGCCATTCTCAATCTCCCTCCCCCTTATTCACTTCACCAGCTACAAAGTTTGCAAGGGAAGGAAAACTTTCTACGTCATTTTATCTCGAACTATGTTGAGTTAACGCTCGGATTTACTCAACTTTTAAAGAAAGGCTCTTAATTCGTATGGGACACCACTGCCAACAAAGCCTTTGACGCTTTGAAATTAACTTTAACCCATACCCCACTACTTTTCCCGCCCAATTATAGTCGAGATTATTTCCTTTATCTCGCTGCTTTAGATTTGACCATCACCATGGTTCTGGTCCAAGAGGACGATTCTCACGACGAACATGTTATTTATTATTTGAGTCGGAGTCTCACGACTACCGAAGCCAAGTATTTACATGTTGAAAAACTATCCTTGGCAGCTGTTCAAGATGTCCAACGTTTCTGGCACTATATCCTTTTACACAAGATCACCGTGATTTCCAATTGCAACCCTATGTAGCACATTCTTACATGCCCGTTACTAGGGGTAAAATACTCCAAATGGATTGTGATACTTTAGGAGTTTGGCTTAGAGTTTGAACGTGCTAATTCCAAGAAATCCTTGGTGTTTGTTGAATTGATATGTGACCTTCCCTGTCCTGAGACGGAAAATGTAGCAGAGGATTCATTACCCGATGAATCTCTTTTTCTAATCAGTTCCAATGACATTTGGTATCGAGATATCATTATATATCTCCAAACTCAAACTTTTCAGACCGATTTGTCTCATATTGACTATCGTCGCATATGTTACCAATCCCGTCAGTATATTATCCTCGGTGATACTCTTTATCATCGTGGAGTTGACTTCATTTTTCAACGATGTCTCACATATGATGAGGCTGAAAAAGCTTTTAATGACTGTCATTATGGAGCATGTGGTGGTCACATGTCTGGGTATGCTACTTCCCAAAATATCTTACAAGCTGGATATTTTTGGCCTTCTTTATTCAAAGATTGTATTCTCGCCATCCAAAAATGCCATGCTTGCAAAACATACAATAATAAAATAAGATCTCACCCTGCTCCCTTACATCCTGTACTTTCCATTGGACCCTTCTCTAAATGGGGCATCGATTTCATGACATGTTACCCTCACTCGGTCGGGGGGCATGGGTACATTATTGTAGCCATAGATTATTTCACAAAATGGGCCGAGGTGATGCCTACATTCGACAACACGAGAAAAACTGCATCCCTATTCATCTTCAATCACATTATTACACGATTTGGAATCCCACAGGCTATCATCACCGATCACGGTAGCCACTTCCAAAAATTTATGATGTCAGAGCTTACGAAAAATTTGGGTCTTCGACATGAAAACTCAACCTCGTACTATCCACAGGCCAACAGCCAAGTCGAAGCAATAAACAAACTACTTATTACCATGCTTTGATGGATTATCAAAATTCACAAAATGTGTTGGCACACGATGTTGTTCTCAGCATTGTGGGCCTATCAAACATCCGTAAAGTTAGCTACGGGGTTTACACCTTTCCAATTAGTGTATGGTTTAGAATATGTTCAACCAATTGAATATGAAATTCCATCGTTAAAAATAGTCGTCCAACTTCTCCCAAACACCTCTGCTAAGGAGGAACATCTATTGTATCTTACACAATTGGATGAAACTCGTCGCTATGTCACCCTAGTTATTGAAACCCAGAACAAATGTGTAAAATCCCAATATGACAAACATGTCAAGCCACACACGTTTTCTGAAGGAGATCCAGTTCTCCTCTATGAACAAGATCGTGATTTGCTAAGAGACGGAAAATTTGAAGCTATGTGGCGAGGCCCTTATATTATTAAAAGAGTGTTAGAGAAGGGAGCATACGAGTTAGTAGATTACGATGGCACTCCTTTGAGTGAACCCAGAAATGGGATTTACTTGAAGAAGTACTACGCTTAGCCTATATTGGCATAAGCACTTGTATTTTTACTGTATCATACTCTTGTGTGTGACTTTAGTGTGTTTCTAGTTTTTGACTTTTACCCCTGGAGACTTACCCTGCTTTGTGTTTGGTCTCCAGATGTCGGTGTTTTTTCTACCTCATATTGGCTTTGCCGATGGTGCTAGCCGTAGTACCCAGAATTTATCTTCTGCTTCTTGGGAAATCTATGCACCCTCAAACGAAATTATTTGTCTACAAGGTGTTTGTCTCAGTCGAGCGACCAATAATATCGCAGAGTATAGCGCGGTCATCAAGTTATTGAGTAGTGCTATTTCTCTTGGAATTTTTCGCTTCATTATACGACTTGATTCACAGCTAGTAGTTCTACAACTAAACAATGTCTATACCATCCGAAGCCCTACTCTATTATGGGTATATTTACGAATCTGCCTCTTGGAACGTCATTTTGATTATATTGAATATCAACACATTCCTAGATGTCTAAATACATTAACTAATGCTCTAGCTAATTATGTATTAGACAGACATTTGAGACATTTGTAATTCCAACCACATTTCACATATTGTACAAAGAGCAGAGTAAACCAGTAAAATCCTCATGTATATATATAATGATATAATGTTTACAAAAAGAGTTTTCATCCGAAGATCAAAGAAACAAAATATAGAACCCATGGCCCCTACAAAATGGCCTCATGGATGCCTCTCATGATAGCATACTACTATTCTCGCTACCCTACATAGTAACCGACTAAGTGAATCGGATATGCCTACAATATGGCGTTGATAACGCCTTGAGATCTCCTTGATGGATATATCAGGGATGTCTACTATCAAGCCTTCCAGGTTTTGTTCTATCTTATCATAATCCTTGGCATCCCATCCAACCACTACACATCACCTCTGAATAGGAGAAGACCCTGGGGGTCGATATGGCCCTACATATGCATGATCGAAATTTTTTTATTAGTCTTTCGATTGGAAACAAAAAAAAACATTAAATATTTTAAAACCTCATAAAAACATTGTAAAAACACAAATGCCTTTCTTACCTAGATCTCCCCACTGAGATCCCTCAGGAAGAACCAAATCTGGATCACCCCAAAAGTCTAGACTGACATAAGAATAATCGTCAATCATCAATATTTGCGGTCCCAACCAATTGAAGAATGCATCATCATACTTCACAATTCGGCCCGTCGTCGTCAGATCACACCATATTTTCATTTGTGGGTCTCTCGGGGCTGGTATTCCCCATTCCACCTATAGGCGTAGGTGTGGAACTCTTTTGAGGAAGAAAAATACTAAAATAGAACCATAATCGAACTGTTTGAGGTCCCCGTTCTTTCTTTTCGTGAGTTGAGTTTTCATACTGCGTAATAGACTGTCACACCAATTAAATACTTGAGGCTCCAAGCATTCAATAACATATTGGAAGTAAATTTGGAGTGCCATTTGTGGCGAAGCACTCCCTGCCATCCTTGCAACAGTAAACAAGATGGTTCTGAGGGTCAAATATCTCACCCCTCGAACTGCTACTTTTCCTTTACGTCTTTCAGCATCAGGTTCACAATGCTCATGAATGTACTCACTCATGGGCAATCCACCACCTCGACCACCTTTCAAAGTCACGCATGCCCCATGACGTGACAAATCTGTCAGGAAACAAATATCCTCAATATCCAAAGAGAGGACATGAACCCCCACATGGAATACTTGTTGTTCTGAATCCCACATATGAACCATATATTCTAGTAATCTTCATTGGGATCTCATGCCCTGAACTTTGAAGAATTTTAATAGACCACATTGTCGAAGGGAATTCACGGTCCCTGGATCATTTAAAGCCATAAGATGATCTTCTTCGTGCTCATGCTCCCTCCATTCCAACATCTTTGCAAGAAAATATTGTAACAACCCTGCTTAAATAGATGTATAGGGATTATTAATTATAATTAATTTGATAATCTAATTGTCCTAATATGTTAGTTAAACAATAATTATTTATTAATAATATTAACTAATTAATTATTATTAATTACTTGTTCATATCTACCAATGATTAATTAATTATTAATTGACTCATTAATTAATTGAGTAAAGAATTAAAGGGGTTAATAGTTTAATTTATTAAAGAGTTACGTATACGGGGGGGAGAAACATTACATAAGGGGATAAGACATTAAATATAAGGATAAGATATTAATAAGGGGATAAGACATTAAATATAGGGATAAGATAATAATGAAGGGGATAAGATATTAATGAGGGGGAAGAGAGTCGGTGAAGGGGGATACGACGAGAGGAGTCTTACGGGGAGGAGGATTATTATTTTTGGAGGAAGAATTATTGGAAGGGGGGAAGACTGTATGTCTGAGGTGCTTATTTTTCTAGTGTGGGGAGTTTGTTTTATGGGTTTTTGGTGAATCAAAAGCAGGGGGCACCAGTTTGCTGGGGGTTTTGGGCATGGGGGCCAGGATATCCTTATGGTATCCTGGAGCTAGGGAGTTGGGAAAGCTGCTCCTAGCTGGCAGGGACGAAAAATCGATTTTGGGCAGTGTTTGACACAGTTTCAACTTCAGCATTGGACCAATGGAGCAGTGGGATTTAACATCAGAAGAAAGTATTTTTATTTATGAATTGTTGAGTTATTTTCATGCTTTAGATAAATTTTAATCTCTGCTGAATATTTTTCTCATATGTTGGTGAATGAGTTATTTATGTAAATTGAATGGAATTACATGTTTAATTGTACAAAATTTTTAGGGTTTAATTAATTAAGGTTTCTACACATGGTATCAGAGTTGCACTTCACAATATGGAGCCTTAAGGGCCTACCTACCCACCTACCCAACTTAGGAATGGAACTGTACCTACCCATAAATTTAAACCCCTTCAACCAAGTATAAATCTGAGCTCCAGCTCCACCTAACCTACAAGACAATCACACAATTTTCATTATTATTATATATATACAGATATCTATATATATATATATATATATATATATATATATATNNNNTTGTAAGTGTTAAATGAATTTTAACACTAGTTCAAATAAACAAACAAATAAAAACAAAAAAAAAACAAAACATATACATATATGTCGATTTTGCAAAGGAACCTTGATACCTGGAATAGGAAGGCGCCATGTGCCCCGAATAGGAACTCAAAATCTTGCACAATGGAATATACAAATTTTGTAGCCTATTGGAATTGGAATGCACACACATCCTATATGTTGTATAAATTGTTCACTGCTGAACTCCTGTCAGCCAAACCTCCAAGGAAGCATACATTCATCATGCACTAGCAGCTATGATTGTCCAATGCAGGTGGTACAGATAGCTGAGGAATCAGATTTGAAAGATCTTACAAGGTGAAAGTATCTAAAAACTTTGTTGGAAGGAATCATAAAATAAGCACCGATAGGAGAAGAGTATATGGCATGTGTTGTTGCACTTTTCAGTGTGATGTTTATTCTGGCTTCTATGAGCCTTTATAAATGTGGCTCACATGCATTACCAAAAAAAATCCTTATGGACACAAACATGGATATAGATGATCTTTTTGCAATTTTGTACCTACTAAAACAGAATAGATCAGAGGTCAACTTAAAGGCAATTACTATCAGTGCAGATGCATGGTCTAATGTTGGCCATGTCGTAAATCACCTATATGATATTTTGTACATGATGGGACGTGATGACATTCAAGTTGGAATTGGAGGAGAGGGGAGCATACTGTTTGATGATACCATTCTACCATATGTTGGAGGATATCTATCATTGTTTGAACAGGTGGATGTCGATATCTACAAGCTATTCCACCTGGAGCATGAGGACAGCTGCATGTAGATAGTAACTATGGTATACATAAAGACCTTTTACCATGGGGAAAAAGACACTACTCACCTCTTAAACAACCTACATCACGACATGTGATGATGGAAACATTGTTGTCAGGGCCAACAATTGTTCTCCTAATTGGTTCCCATACTAACTTTGCAACATTTCTTATGACAAATCCAAAATTGAAGAAAAACGTGGAACATCTGTTCATAATGGTTGGTGTTGTACAATCAGAAAATCCAAATCACTTACAGAATCATGAGGGGCCACGGTCCTGTTATCGGCACTATTGGGTCAAGCAGACGACAAAAAAAAAAAAAAAAAACCTACACAATGGATTCATACCTGTCAAATCCGTTGTAAGCTCATAAAGTGTGACGATAACTCACAGAAAGAAGCACAAAATCACTCGGTGGAGCGGGGCATTGATTTGGTAGATTTTTGGTGAACTGACGGAACTCTGATCCTTATAAAAAACCCAGAATGGTCGAACCAGACTCATGGGAGGAGATGGATGCTCAGCCTTCGCATTCTTCATTTGCCACATCATCGATGCATTCAATATTGAAGGCAAATGCCCCGTCGTTTACATTTAATGTTGAACGCCTACTCTTCGAAACAACCTAGTAAACCGCAGGCCTTTTATGCAACCAATCCTGCTAACTCCATCAATCCTCAATTCTCAAACCCTGCAAACCCTAACAAAAAAAAAACGT
>ML799698.1:342711-355879 GCA_009831015.1 Picea engelmannii | reverse complement strand
AAAAAAAAAGAAAAAAAAAAAAAAAAAAACACAAGGACCACTAAGGGTGCACTACAGATACAACAAAACAAAAGTTTGAGCAAGAAAAATGTGGTCTGACTGAACCGAGACAAAAGATAAACAAAAGGAATGAATATGCCTACTTGTCTAGCATGGATGGTGCCTCTTCTACCCACACTCTTCACGCTTCTCTTCCTCTACCAACGCCAGAGACAATACAAGCCAACGACCAACACCAGAAACCAAGCGATCAACTGACAAACGAGGAGGAGAAACCATGAGAGAAGGCCATGGTGGCCGACCACGTAACCAAAACCTTGCCAAAATAAATAGTAAGGAAAATAGGAAGTAGGGTTAAGGAATAGTTAGGGTTTAGGTAGGGGAAAGGCGCTGGAGGAAGCAAGGCGGGCACGTGGAATCCATGCATGACTGCACTTGTTTTTAAATTATTTCGATTTTCTTAAATTTTAAATTTCTTTTATAAATTGTGTGTGTGTGTTCTCGTTTAAATTTTTATTTTATTTTAGTGTAAAGTTAATTTAGGTTAATTTAATTAAATTAATTTAAAGTTGATTAAGTTAATTTAAAGTTAGTTATCTTTAAAAAAATTAAAATTTTAATTAAATTAATTGTGTATTTGGTGTAAAGCTAAACTACATTAAAGTTAATTAAAATGTTAGAGGGTCCATGGGTTTTGAACCCAATACCACCCACCAAGTGAAGCGACTTCAGAAGAGCACTAATGCCAACGCGCCCTCATGAGCCTTTACAAATAAATTCTTATACTTAAATAGATTAATGGTAATAGAGTGTATTCTAAAGTATAAACTCCGATTATCGAAGCGTCAAGCTCACGAGACCTTACACACAATTCATAGAGCCAATCATTGAGCCCTTTCATTCCATTCCACCAGTCAAAGCCAAGTGCTAAGCTCCAATGCTTGAAAGCCACTCTACAATCCTTAAAGACTCGCACCTGCAGCCACCAAGACATGCAATTCAACGCATATGTATAATGCACCAAGGAAAGCTCACGAGTCAAGCATCAGAGGATATTTAGTTGTAAGTGAAAAGTTTAAAGGACTTATACTAGCACAAACAAGAAGGAGGCGGCATACACACTAGAAAAGTAAGCTAGAGGAATTGGCGAGTATGGCGCAAGGCTAGCACAGCTACCAGGAAAGGGAGTCAATAGTTTTCTTAGGTGAAGAAATCAAGCTTAGATGTTTTAGCCCTAACCTAGCCAATCCCCTAAAGAGAGTAATGTCTATTTACAAAGAAGTAAAGAAAAACTTACGCCTAACCCTGTTTCTAGTTTGAGTAGCACCAATTTGAATCGTCCTTGAACTCACCCTGACTGTAACTTTGGTTGATGCAGGTTAGAGAAAACAGGATGGTTAGGACTCGAGGGAATCGAGGTAGGGGAGCATCGTCGTAGGCACTGCCAACACCGCCAGCGCCACCGCCACCAGCGCCTGAACTAGCTCTTATACTGCGCTCATTGGAGGCCATTAATGAGACTTTAAAGGGGCGACAACCAGCAGGGACCGAAGTGGAACCCCCACCATCTGGAATGGGTAATCCAGAAGCGTCAAGGGATTCAGGGAGAGGACCTCCCCCTGAATATATCACTCGAGAATTGCAGAAGATCAAACTTCCAGAGTTTGTTGGGGGTCACGCCAGTGAATGCACAGAAACATGGTTGGAAGGCATGACAAGGTGTTTTGCCTTAAGGGACTATGCGTCCAACTCAAAGGCGAAGGTCGCAATTTTTCAGTTAAGAGACAACACCTTGAACTGGTGGGGCAACCTGGAAAGACAACTGCATCTTACCCCAGACACAGTATCTTGGGAACTTTTCAAGGAGAGGTTCCAAAGGAAATATCTGCCATCTTATTATGAAGAACAACAGGTAGGAGCATTTCATGCCTTAGTACAGGGAAAGAGAACTGTAGAAGAATATGAGATCAGATTTATGGAATTGGTCAAATATGTTTTGTATATGGATAATGACCAATGACAGGCAGAGTGCTTCATCTATGGATTGAACCCTAAGATAAGAGATATGGTGCGGATGTGGAAACTATCTTCAGTAGCGGAAGCTATGGAAAATGCGCGTTATGCGGAGGAACACATGAACTTAACCGGGGGTACAAGACCGACATTTCTGCATCATCTTGGATTCGTCGGGAAGGCCCCTAGGACATTTCCCAAGGGAGGGGGCTTAAGGCCACCGACCTATGGTAACAGAGTCACTCCAAGGACAGTAGACGCGGGGATTTCAATGGCAACGAGCACAGCATCTCGTTCATCGCCAACAATGCAAACAGGTCCACGACCATATTAGGGAACAACTAGTAGGGGCAGGGGTTCCAGGGGAAGGAACTCATTTCAAAGACAGTCACATAATAGTGCATAGGTTCAATATTATGTTACTTGTTGGGGGTGCAGAGGACCCCATTACCAGTGTGACTGCCCAGAGTTACAATTAGGGTTCAGGCATAGTGAAGGAAAGGCGTCGATGGGGAGAGCAAGTAGAAGCCACCATATTTACGCAACGGTTAATAATCGCCAGGTCGAACATCAATCCACGGTGGTGGAGTCATCAGGTACACTAAATCATATCAATGTTAAGATTTTATTTGATTCTGGTGTGACAGATAGTTTCATTTCACCATCTTCATTAGAAAAGAGTGGGTTGGCAGCCTACGAGCATGATGACTTTAAACAAGTTGAGATGGCTTCAGGGGAAAAGCAAGCGGTAGGACCTAGTGTTGATAATTGCATAGTAGACCTGGGAGTGTGTACTACCAAGTTGAAGGTATATGTCACTTCTCTCGGGGCGTATGACCTAATCATTGGAATGGATTGGTTAGCAGCTCACCAAGCTTTGGTAGATTGTTTTGCAAAGAGGGTGCTATGTGTAGACGACAAAGGAAAGCCAGTAGAGATCCAGGGTGTACGGAGAAAAGTGTTGTTACGCTTCATATCAACTATTAAGGTTAAGCGATGCTTGAGGCAAGGGTGCCAACTTTATGTAGTGGAAGCAGCAAATGAAAGGAAGGGACCCTCATTGGATCAGTACCCGGTATTGTCAGAATTTAAGGATGTTTTTCTGAATGAGTTACCAGGGTTACCTCCTGAGAGGGAGCTTGATTTTACTATTGAGCTAAAACCTAGTGCAGAACCAATTTCCAAGACTCCATATCAGATGACAGCGCCAAAACTTTGTGAGTTGCAAATGCAGCTGAAAGAGTTACTGAACTTAGGGTTAATAAAGCCCAGTGTCTCACCTTGGGGTGCACCAGTAATTTTTGTAAAGAAGAAGGATGGATCCTTACGACTGTGTATAGACTACAGGGACTTGAACCGTGCTATAGTGAAAAATAGGTACCCAATGTCGTGAATAGATGACCTCTTCGATCAGATGAAAGGAGCGGCGGTATTCTCAAAGATTGTTTTGTGATCCAAGTATCATCAGTTAAGGATTAAGGAAGGCGATATCCCAAAAAATGTCTTTCGAACTCGGTTTGGACATTACGAGTTTGTCATAGTACCTTTCGGATTGACCAATGTGCTAGCAGTATTCATGAGCCTCATGAATGACGTATTCCAGAAGTACTTAGATCATTTTGTACAAGTCTTTCTAGATGACATCCTCATCTATTCTAAGAACGAAAGAGAACATGAGGAACACTTACAAGTGGTGTTGTCCTGCCTTAGAGAGAACAAATTGTATGTGAAGTTGTCGAAGTGTTCCTTCTTTCAGAAAGAAATCCACTATTTAGGTCATATCATTTCTGGCGAAGGAATCTTTGTGGACCCAGAAAAGGTAAAGGCCATTATGGAGTGGTCAGTGCCAAAAAATTCCCATGAGGTGAGAAGCTTCATGGGGCTAGTAGGTTATTACCGGAGATTTGTGGAAGGATTCTCAAAAATAGCAAAACCCATCACCACTTTGCAGCGCAAGGGTGTCAGGTATGAATGGATAGGAGAATGTGATAGTGCATTCATCGACCTTAAGAGGTTACTAACTAGTGCACCAATTCTACGAGTGTCGAATATGGAAAAGGACTTTGCGGTCTGCACAGATGCGTCGAAGCATGGGTTGGGGGCCGTGCTAATGCAGGATGGAGGAGTGATAGCTTATGCGTCAAGGAAGTTGAAGAAACACGAAGAGATATACATGACTCATGATTTAGAATTGGCAGTTGTAATGCTAGCTCTGAAACTTTGGAGGCACTATCTTGTGGGGTGAAACTTTGAGCTCAAAACGGACCATCAAAGTTTAAAACATCTCTTCACTCAAAGGGATCTGAATTCTAGGAAAAGGCGATGGAGTGAGTTTATGAGTGAGTATGATTTTGGTATTTCGTACATCAAGGGAAAGGAAAATGTGGTCGTAGATGCCTTGAGTAGGAGACCACGTATCTTCTCCTTGGTACCCTTAAAAGTTAATCTGAGGGAACATGTGTTGACACAACTCCAAGGAGACAGTTGGTATTTAAAGGTTACTTCAAACCTCTAGAGTGGGAGGCAGTTAGATCCAAAGTATGAAGGATATAGTTTGGAAGCAAAAGGACTGTTAAGATATCGAGGAAGGATGTACATCCCTGATAATGGGGATATTCGAAGAATCATACTGAAGGAAGCCCATAGAGCACTTTATTGTGCGCATCCGGGTGTGAAGAAGATGTACGCAAACATGAGGAATCTCTTCTTCTAGGTAGGCATGAAGCGCGATGTAGTCCATTTCATCTCCAAGTGCCTAGAATGTCAACAAGTGAAAGTTGACCACCATCACCCGACAGGCCTCCTACAACCACATGATGTTCCTATGTCCAAGTGGGAAGTCATTTCTATGGATTTTGTTGTGGGGTTGCCACTCACATCTCATAGACACAATACCATTCTTGTGATAGTAGATAAGTTAACAAAGAGTGCTCATTTTATTCTGGTTAGAGACACTTACGATGTCACTGACGTGGAACGTGTGTTTGTAAACGAGGTTATCCATTTGCATGGGATACCTAAGAATATCATTTCAGATAGGGACTCTCGATTCACTTCTAATTTTTGGACAAGTTTGCAGTCAGCGTTGGGGACTCAGTTGAACTTAAGCACAACTTATCATCCTGAAACAGAGGGGAAAACTGAGAGAGTAAATCAAGTCATGGAAGACATGCTCAGGATGTATGTCATGGATAATCAAACCCAGTGGGAGAAGTACCTACCTTTGGTAGAGTTTGCCTACAATAACGGTTTTCATAGCTCCATCGGAATGCCACCCTACGAATCTCTATATGGAAGACCATGCAGAACACCATTGAGTTGGGATAGATTAGAAGATCGAGTAACAGTTGGGCCAAAATTAATTCAAGAGATGGAGGAACAGGTGATTCAGATTAGGCAGAGACTAAAGGAAGCACAGGATAGGTAGAAAAGTTATGCGGATGCACACAGGACCGACCGAAGTTATGAGGTGGGAGACCAGGTTTTCATTCATATAAGGCCTAATAAGAGTACCATATGGTTCGGGAAGGGGACAAACTTGTCACCTCAATTTATAGGACCATTCAGAATCCAAGAGAAAATTTGACCCGTTGCCTATCGTCTCGTACTGCCATCCCACTTGCATAAAACTCATAATGTATTTCATGTATCTGTTTTATGTCATTATGTTGTTGATGAATCACATAAACTAAATTGGAAGGAATTGTAGGTATCGGACGTGGGAACCCTCACGGTAGAACCATTACGCATATTGGAGTGTAGAGTCCGACAGCTCAGGAACCATCTGGTGGACCAAGTTAAGGTCCAATGGGACAAGTATAGTCCAGGATCTGCTACTTGGGAAGATGTCGAGACACTACGACAAGACCATCCCTCACTTTTTTTACCACCTCGAGAATATGTTTCTCGAAGGTTGGGTGTATGTAACACCACCTTTTGACTTAGACAGACAGGATTACCTAAGGCCTATATACTTTATTTTCTATTCACAGTGAAACTTTAAGATATATGAACATTTATGAATGTTTAAATGTTATTGATGATGATGTATATAATGCGATCTACTATGTGAATGTAAATTTTATGAATGTTTAAATGTTATTGATGATGATGTATATGATGCGACATATTGTGAGAATGTGAATTTTATGAATGTTTAAATACTATTAGAATGATGTTGGATATGATGCAATTTATTTTGGTAAATGATAATCTTATGAATGGGTGTCGAAATTGAATTATGGGATATTATGAGATCTATTTCTAACTTGAAAACTCTGATGTTAAGTTGTTGGTACACGGATACCGAATTGAAATGATGATTACATGCAATTACATGATGATAATGCGTAGAAATGTATGAGTTTGTGTTAGAGACTAATCTGCAGGTTATGGGCTATGAAATAGCCAGGGAATAATGATGATGAAAGTGGATATCATGACCACTAGCCGAGAAACATTATGGTACGAATATTTGTATGTGAAATTATATTGGTTTGGATGCATTTCTATGATATGTGGACCAGTGCAGGATTTTAGGTGATGAGACTGCCCAAAACCAAATAAACGATGACAAAACTCCCAGCAACACGGTGCCACTGTATATTCCATTGTAGGATGTGGACCCTAGTTATGATTAGGAGGGGTGGAGGCATTTCCCACCATGTATCCTCTGAAACTTGAAGTCATGGGAGGACGGTGTTAGCTCACGCTCCCCAAGACATGTGATGATGACTATCAGTTTCCTGCTGGGGAAGCTTGGTCGAGATAGTGACACTTCCGCTTACAGTTTCTATATGGAGTTAGGTCAATATAGTTGACGCTCCAAGATAGTCCAATAGAGGAAGGATAGGAATGGAGATGGAAGTAAGTTAGGGAGGAAGGATGAGTAGAAATAGTTGATAAAGTATGGAGATTTGTCTTATGGTGGAATTTAATGTTGTCCCTTCTAAAAAGAAAATGTGTATCTATGAATATTCATAATTACGTAACTAAACCACAGTTGTCTAATAAATTGTTGAACCAGATAATTGTAATTAAAGGATTTCTCAAACATTTGGTTGGTTTATTGTCTTTTATAAAAGACTAGTCTTGTTGATTGGATTGGATGCATACATAAGTTACTAAAGGGTGATAGTTATTGATTATTAGTACATGCATGAGACTTGTATGTACTAGCTACACATGCATTTCCTGTACATGTACACTAGTATGTATGAGCTTTCTTGACTTACTTACTAATAATGTTGGTTAATTGTTATGAATGTGTGAACCCTGTTTCTTTTCCTTTGTACCATGAGATACCTTAACTTCGGGACGAAGTTTCCTGAAGGGTGGGTGTATGTAACAACCTTGCTTAAATAGATGTATAGGGATTATTAATTATAATTAATTTGATAATCTGACTGTCCTAATATGTTAGTTAAACAATAATTATTTCTCAATAATATTAATTAATTAATTATTATTAATTACTTGTTCATATCTGCCAATGATTAATTAATTATTAATTGACTCATTAATTAATTGAGTAAAGAATTAAAGGGGTTAATAGTTTAATTTATTAAAGAATTACGTATACGGGGGAGGGGAGAAATATTAAATAAGGGGATAAGACATTAAATATAAGGATAAGATATTAATAAGGGGATAAGACATTAAATATAAGGATAAGATATTAATAAGGGGATAAGACATTAAATATAGGGATAAGATAATAATGAAAGGGATAAGATATTAATGAGGGGGAAGAGAGTCGGTGAAGGGGGATATGACGGGAGGAGTCTTATGGGGAGGAGGATTATTATTTTTGGAGGAGGAAGAATTATTGGAAGGGGGGAAGACTGTATGTCTGAGGTGCTTATTTTTCTAGTGTGGGGAGTTTTTTTTATGGGTTTTTGGTGAATCAGAAGCAGGGGGCACCGGTTTGCTGGGGGTTTTGGGCACGGGGGCCAGGATATCCTTACAGTATCCTAGAGCTAGGGAGTCAGACAGGCTGCTCCTAGTTGGCAGGGAGGAAAACTCGGTTTTGGGCAGTGTTTGACACAGTTTCAAATTCAGCATTGGACCAACGGAGCAGCGGGATTTAGCATCAAAAGCAGGTATTTTTATTTATGAATTGTTGAGTTATTTTCATGTTGTAGATAAATTTTAATCTCTGCTAAATATTTTGCTCATATGTTGGTGAATGAGTTATTTATGTAAATTGAAAGGAATTACATGTTTAATTTTATGAAATTTTTAGGGTTTAATTAATTAAGTTTTCTACAAATACCTGCATGGGAAACAGAGAAGATCTTTAGCACACCTTTTCAACATTTTTTGGGATTTTTAGTGAGTCAACGTTCACTTTTTTTTTCGGTCACCGCAACCAAACTTCAAATACAGTGCAGAATTTTTGCGAGTGTGCCTTAACACACCTACGAAAATCATTGATTTTTGCAGGACCCGTTATAGGCCACTCGCGGCGGCCCCAACGCACGACTAGCAGTCCCAAATCATGAAAAAAACTTGATTTTTTACCATCAAAAACAAAAATTAATCCGTTGAAAATATAGAAGATGAGATGCTTACCTCTTTTACACAATTCACTCATGGAATGATCCCATGTAGCCTCTGCAATCCGTCGCCACAATTGAGGTAAAAAACAAGGGTTTTTGGTAAGTTTTTAACCAAGTGAAAATAAAATGGTGAAAAAGACTTTTTACTTCTATTTATTACTTTTTTATCATTTTTTCTAATATTTTGTTGTATATAAATATATTTTGGTCAAAATCCCTTTAACTCTAAAGGTCTTGTAAGTGTTTTGTTCCTTTCAGGAAGAAATTTAGGACTTTGGACAACAAATTATGGATAGTTTTTATGATTTATTCTATTTTTGTCACATGTGCAATTACTTTTTAAGGTTTTTTAGAAAAACCTTGAGCATAGTCTTTGTTCGTTCTCGGGCTCGAAAACCAATGAGAACATAACCGAGTATACTTTTGTCATCTTTTCTTACTCGCCATGGTAACATGAAAATAACGAAACCTATGGAGAATTCTTTAAGCTCTTTTCATGCTCCTTAAAAACGAAAAGATTGTTGAGCGACCTTGTTATTTTCATGCTCGTAAAAGTATTTGAAGAAAACATTCGATGGGCGATAGTTTATCACTTTTTTGGTCCTGTCAAACTATTCTACGAAAAAGGAACTGAGAGAATTCTCTTTTAAGTGTTTTTCCAGACTCTATAATCATGAAAAACCTTTGAGTTTTATATCTTTGGGCTCGTTAAACAAACATCAACAAGCCCATACGAGACCGAACCACTCCTTCTTAGGGTTTGTTAAATGTACTCTGAGGGACTCATCTGAAGGATGAGATTACATCAACAAGCATATGTTATCCTCCTCAAGCTTGCGTAAAAATAAAGAGGTACTCGCTAGAAATGGCGGGGGAAATTTTGGGAAAGGAATGTATCTTTGTATCTGTATTTATGGCAGTAAGCATCACTCTTAAACATGAAACCCCTCTTTGTCATTTGAATCTGGGTTGGGTAATCCGTTTGTCTCTTGTTTGACCCTCTGCAAGTTCATATCTTGGGTTGTTTTTGAGTCAATACTGCCAAGATCGTTGTTGTGTCATTCATATGTTCAAGAGAAGTTCAATTGAAACCTTCTTTCGATTCAGCCATCTGTAATCTATTCCTACCATGTCGGCCTTCCCTGTGTCAGTCCCAAGTCACATATGTATTTTTCTCTATCCTAAATTTGTTACTTATTTTGTGTCATTGATGGGGGATACATCAAGGCCCTCCTGTGATGAGCCTTTTCCTATCAACTTCAACTCATTATCCAGGAAAAAGGCTGAGAAATTATTTTGTACCTTAGAGTTTGCATGCCTCAATGGTAGATTCTTTGCTTTTGATAGTGGATCCACATCATTGATCCATGATTGAAAGATTATGTCAAGTGTTCGACTTCAAATCATTCATTCACACTTGTTGGATTGTACTGGGGTACCTTGGGAGTCATTGACATCAATGGTGATTTCCCTCGCACTTGTTAATAGTTTTCATTAATGACTGGTAATTAAGTGGTTTCTATTCATGTTCGATTTCAGCATCTGTAATCACGTGACTAGAATTGTACTAACGGACGATGGATTGAAGACCCTAAACTTCATCATTTTTGGTCCAGGTTGTGGAGGAGTATCTGCGATTTGTTTTGACCCATAGATCCACTTTGTATGTCTCGTGGCTATGTTCATACTTGAGTTTTTTATGCATGGATCCACAGTGTATTCCCAGTGGCTATGCAGAATCTTGTTGACATGGATCCATGTTGTATAAATTGGTGGCCATGAACTACATTTATGATTTCAATCATTTACGGTTTGGACATGGGAATGCCTACTTCAGACATGATATGATATTGTACAGATGCTTGATTGTATGCAGGTTCCTGATTGGTGCGCCCCTAGTTCTTGACACATACATGCTTATTTTACAAAGTATTTCGGCTATCTCGAGTTCCAATCTCATACTTTGGGGGGAAATCTGTTACACATTATTTTGGTCACCTTGATGATGGTTACATAAACATGTGTTCAGGTTCCCAATATAATCTTTTTCCTAAGAAAATCCACCTCTTCCCACCCTTGCAAAATGTATTTTTGGAAGGCCGTTGCGGGCAGCTCCCTTTACACAGTGCGGAAATCCCTAATTTTTGCATGTTGTACTATAGCCAGTCCGCAGGATTTCTGCAGGCTGATATATAGGTAGGTTGTGGCGACACTTTGAAACTAAAAGAGGAAAGAATTTCTAGCGGCTTCTAGGAGTGAAAACTTCTAGAAATATGAAGTGTCGTCCGTGTGGTTACAATCCTACTGACTTCTTTGATTTGATGGGATCATCCTTATCTCTTTAACCACTTTAGCTTCTCCTATATAATGATAGGCTTCTCATGTAAAAGTTTAGAGGTACAAGCATAAAGAAGCATAGAGATTGAGAAAGAATAGGCTAAAGACTGTGAAGAATCTTATTTCAAGTGATGCTTGAGGTCTCCATTCATCCATCAAGTTTTTAAGAGAAGTCTTCATTCAAAAGTTCATAGAAAATGTATGTGTGTGTCAGAACGAAGGGCCATTGAAAGGGAACTTGTGACATCAAGGCAATTCGGTTGTAAATTCTACCTTTCATTAATATAATACAGTGGCATGTCTCTTTCCCATAAAATGATTGATATTTTATCACATGAATCCTTGATCACATGTTTAGGTTATCATTGAATTTATCTATTGCTACTTTCACATTGATCGATTTGCGTTATTACAGATCTGATCTCGTAGGAGAATTGGAGCAAAGCAGGATCAAAAAAGACATAAGGAAGCGATTCATAAGGTATGTTATCTATTCCTCTTTTGGTAATTAAATTCAATGATCATAATCTAGGGAAAGTGTATTTTTCCGTCTTGTTTTTTTCTAGATCCAGGTGGATCTAGGGGGATTAGTTCATGTCCACATCTACCGATTTACCTGTTAACACTATCAATCACAAATACTATAGACTCGTCACAAACAAAATTTATCTAACAACCATTTAGAGAGCGAGTTAATCCATATGGAACAACAAATAACATGCATAGGTTTTTCTAGATCCCAACCAAACATTTACTTCTTTCCCAAGTACCTCCATTTTTGTTTTAAATACTAGCTATAATTACTCAAACCGCAAATTTGGATGCTATAACACTTTTCATATCTCACCAATGCAACTAACAACGACATCTCAATTTTGACTCCTGATTATTCATATTCATATATGTCAAATGAAACTGTGTCCAAACATAACCCAAAATCTCAAAAATGAAAAATGGATATTAACACATGACTTAGTTATTGCCCAGGTCATATGGGACTTTGTTCAAATTAAAAAGAAAATATAAAATTCAAGAAATCTATGGTAAATTATTTGGGTATAATAGATACATCGCAAAAAAGAAGAGATGGAAAGAAACATAAACGCAAAAAATAAAAAAAACATAGATCGAAAGAAACATAAACGCAGAAAAGCACGACTCAAAATTGAAGAGAAGAAAAGCATGAGAGCACTTTTTGGATTTCCTAGCTTTTTGAGTGCAGTGTGGTGGACCAATTTTAAAATTTTTCCCTATGTCTATTGCTCATCTATTCAACGACTGCTAAGGAGAGACGCCGCAAGTCCAGTGTTTGAGTTCAAGGAGGGTCACACACATCTCTTCATCTATAAACTCTAACTAGGAGATACCCCACCTATTAGAGGGACTTGAGCTGGGTCATCTGGTATTCCAATGGATCTTGTGTGTCTGTGGTTAGATTGCAACTCTCATCCCTTTGAAGAAAACACTATTCAGGATTCTCATTTGGAAAAAGGAACAAGATAGCGAGCATCAACATTGTGAAGATATTAACACTAGACTCAGATAGCTTTCCTCTATGTGTTGACCAAGAAAGCTCCCACAGTTTAGATCCAATCCGACCGGTATAGCGTATAATGTTGAATTTTGAAGAAAACGTTTATGGAGTTGTAGTCTGAAACCTGTTCAAGTTCCATTTTCCATAGGGCGAGCGGTTGAGCTCCTGAACAGTCACAGCGCTAGCTTCATTTAATCCCAGGTACATCTTATGTAAATTCACAGGCACCATACTTTACTTTTGTAAATTAATTTCATAAATTTAAATCTATGTCTTATTATTATTTATTTTTCCCTCTATTCTCATAGGCGGTGCCATACTTTACTTTCGTAAATTCATTTCAGAAATTTAAATCTATTTATTATTATTTATTTTTCCCTCTTCTCTTCTATGTTCTCACTATTCTTCTATGTTTTCATAGGCTCCATACTTTTCTTTTGTAAATTCATTTTAGAAATTTAAATCTATGTCGTATTATTATTTATTTTTCCCTCTGTTCTTCTCTGTTATCATAGGCACCATACTTTTTTTTTGTAAATTCATTTCGGAAATTTAAATCTATGTCTTCCCTCTGTTCTCACAGGTGCCATACTTTCCTTTTGTAAATTAATTTCAGAAATTTAAATCTATGTATGTCTATCTCAAATGTCATGCACAATCTTCCTTTCATTCTTGTCAAAAGTATTCAGTGTTGAGTTAAGGGTTTAGTTTATTTTTTAATGTT
>ML799698.1:254687-267808 GCA_009831015.1 Picea engelmannii | reverse complement strand
AAATGTACCCATCTATTATTAAGAAAGAGCATTGATCTTTCATTCCAAAGATGTTCCTATTCATCATAACAACAAAACATTAAAAAATTAACTAGACGCTTAATTCAAAGCTGAATAATTTTGACAAGAATAAAAGGAATATTATGCATGGCATTTGAGATAGATAGACATGGATTTAAATTTATAAAATGAATTTAGAAAAGGAAAGTTTGGGGCCTATGAGAACAGAGGGAAAAATAAATAATAATTAGATGTACTTGGGATTAAAAGAAGCCATTATTGAAATCACAATGGTTGTTCAGTAGCTTAGCCGCCCTCCCTTTTAAGTTGTGAATGATCAAACTCCTATTGTGTCCTCCTCTATCGCATACACACATGACATGACCGAATTTAAAGAACGAAAACACATATAAACAGACATAAACCAGACTAAGACACCTAAGTAATTGTGAAGTAAACGTAAGGAGGAGGCGGAAGTAAATGTGAAACTTATGCAGACCTCCCTCTCTCTCCTTAGCAGTCGTTGAACAGATGAGACATATACAAAGCCCCTCTATGTTCAAAAGCGGAAAGAAATTTTTAAAATTGGTCCACCACACTGCTCTAGAAAAGCTTGGAAATCAAAAGGTGCTCTCATGCTTTTCTTCTCTTCAATTTTGAGTTGTGATTTTCTGTATTTCAGTTTCATTCGATCTCTGCTTTTATGTGATGTATTTATTATTCCCAAATAAATTACCATAAATTTCTTGAATTTTATATTTTCTTTTTAATTTGAACAAAGTCACATAAAGTCACATATGACCTCAACAATAAGTAAGTCATGTGTGAATATCCATTTTTGAGATTTTGGGTTATGTTTGGACATAGTTTCATTTGACATATATGAATATGAATAATGAGGGGTCAAAATTGTTAGTTGAATTGGTGAGATACGAAAAGTGGTATAGCATCCAAATTTGGGGTTTGAGTAATTATCGATGGTATTTAAAACAAAAATGAAGGTATTTGGGAAATAACAAGTAAATGTTTGGTTGGGATCTAGAAAAACTTATGGGAGAGGTAGAGGAAGTCTAGATCGTCTATGGAACACACTGACAGACATAAAGAAAGGATTCTATTAAGAAACCCTGAGCCACCCCATGATTGGGATGATGTCAAGGAGACAGAGTAGCTATGGATTGCAAGGATGGGCATCGTATTGTTGTAATTAACAAAAAGAAAGCTAGACATGGGATTGTTGGAATAAATCTCGAAAGAAGAACAAAGGGCAAAATAAATAATAATAAGACATAGATTAAATTTTTTGAAATGAATTTACAAAAGAAAAATATAGCGCCCATGAACAGAGGGCCAAAAATGAATTTACTTATGTCACCTGTCAAGAACAGAGGGCAAAATAAATAATAATAAGAAATAGATTTAAATTTTTGAAATGAATTTGGCACCTGTGAGAACAGAGGGAAAAATAAATAATAATAAGATAGATTTAAATTTATGAAATGAATTTACAAAAGGAAAGTATGGCGCCTGTGAATTTACATAAGATGTACCTGGGATTAAGCCAACGCTGTGACTATTCAGGAGCTCAGCCACTCTCCCTAGGATTAAATGAAGCCAGCGTTGTGACTGTTCAGGAGCTCACCCGCTCGCCCTATGGCAAATGGAACTTGAACAGGTTTCAGACTACAACTCCGTAAAATTTTTCTTCAAAATTCAAGAAAACTCCTAAAGATGTTGCAGCAGATGTTATATCGGTTGGATTGGATCTAAACTGTGGGAGCTTTCTTGGTCAACACACAGAGGCAAGCTATATGAGTCTAGTGTTAATATCTTCACAATGTTGATGCTCACTATATTGTTCCTTTTTCCAAATGAGAATCCCGAACAGAGTTTGCTTCAAAGGGATGAGAGACATGCAGGATCCAAGGGATGACCCAGCTCGAGTGTCTCTAAGGGTTTGATTCAAAGGGATGACCCAGCTCGAGTGCCTCTAACGCGTGGGGTCTCTCCTAATTAGAGTTTGCAGATGAAGAGATGTGTGTAACCCTCCAGACAGATGATACATAGACTCGTGTGGTCTCTCCTTAGCAGTCGTTGAACAGATGAGACATAGGCAAAAAAATTCAAATTAGTCCACCACACTGCACTCAAAAAGTTGGGATATCCAAAAAGCGCTCACATGCTTTTCTTCTCTGTTTTTGTGTTTTTCTGCATTTATGTTTCTTTCTATCTCTGCTTCTGCTTTTGTGCTTTTCTTTCTATCTCTTTTCTGCGTTTATGTTTATTTCCATCTCTGCTTTGATGCTTTCTTTTGATCTTTGTTTTTGTGCTTTTCTGAGTTTATGTTTCTTTCCATCTCTGCTTTTCTGGGTTTATGTTTCTTTCCATCTCTTCTTTTTTGCGATGTATCTATTAGCACCAAATAAATTTCTTAAATTTTATATTATTTTTTTTAATTTGAACAAAGTCCCATATGACCTGGACAATAACTAAGTCACATGTTTGACGTTGTGTCTCAAGATAGGTTCATATTTTGGGTTTTGTTTGGATAGAGTTTCATTTGATATATATGAATCAATAGTAGCCGAAATTGAGATGTCCAAGTGAACTGTTATTAGCTGCATTGGTTGACATATGAAGAGTGGTTAATCCAAAAATGGTGGTATTTGGGAAAGAACAAGTAGATGTTAGTTGTTGGAATGTATATGGATTAGCTCGTTCTCTAAAGTTTTGTTGGAGAAATGTTGTTTGTGATGAGTCTATAACCTTTGTGATTGACTTGTGAAAATAAATGGTTGGATAATTTGTAGTACTTGTACTAGTTTTTCACTTGATGCAAGCGCTCCAAGCAAGATATAAGAGGTGGTGAAGTAGAAATTTTCCTATTCACCTCACAATTCTGTCATTGGTGTTTGACTTCAAACAAATAGAGAAGATAGGGGTTTTTTAATTCTTCCCAATTGCTTTTGAATTTGTGACAAGTGATTAATTGTGCAAAGCAAACAATACCAGTACCGGTCATTTCACATGGAAATAAAGCCTAATCCCCCATGTGTAAGCATGAACATAACCTCAAATGATGATTATAGAATCATGCATGTCCACAAACCTAATTAATTATCTGTTAAGATGTTACCTCTATTATTATCATTCATCAAATATGATATTGGAGCAAATGTGTTAAATACGCCACATACAACTAGTGTATTGTGTACCGTTAATGGGAGAGGCAGAGGCATGTCTAGATTGTCTATCACTCACACATACATATATAAAGAAAGGATTCTATCAAGAAAACCCTGAGCCACGCCACAATTCGGATGATGTCAAGGAGACAAAGTAGATATTGGATTGCAAGGATGGACATCGGATTGTTGCAATTAACAAAAAGAATTGGACATGGGATTGTTGGAATCAACAGAAGGAAATATGGATCTGGGATTGCCGAAATGAAAGGACGAGGGATTCTGAGAAGAAATGTACCTAGTTGTTATTAAGAGAGAGCATTGATATTTCTTTCCAAAGATGTTCCTATTCATCATAACAACATAACATTAAAAATTTAACTAAATGCTTAATTCAAAGCTGAGTAATGTTGATAAGAATAAAAGTAAAATTGTGCATGACATTTGAGATAGATAGACATGGATTTAAATTTCTAAAATGAATTTAGAAAAGGAAAGTATGGGGCCTATGAGAACAAAGGGAAATATAAATAATAATAAGATGTACTTGGGATTAAAAGAATCCATTATTGAAAGCGCAGTGACAGTTCAACAGATCAATCGCCCTTCCTTTTAAGTTGTGAATGATCAAACTCCTATTATGTCCTCCTCTTTCGCATACACATGACATGATCGACTTTAAAGCACAAACAAATATATAAACAGTCATAAACCAGACATAAACATACACATATATAATCATGCATAAACCAGACTAAGACGCCCAACCACACAGAGACATACCGGACCAGACCAACCAGAGATAGAGGAGGAGGCAAAAGAAAATGTGAAACTTATGTAGGCCTCCCTCTCTCTCCTTAGAAGCTATTGAACATATGAGACATAGAAAAATCCCCTCTCTATTCAAAAGTTGAGGGAAATTTTTAAAATTGGTCCACCACACTACTCTAGAAAAGCTTTGAAATCAAAAAGTGCTCTCATGCTTTTCTTCTCTTCAATTTTGAGTCATGATTTTCTATATTTCAGTTTCATTTGATCTCTGCTTTTCTGCGATGTATTTATTAGCCTCAAATAAATTACCATAAATTTATTGAATTTTATATTTTCTTTTTAATTTGAACAAAGTCACATATGACTTGGACAGTAACTAATTCATTGAGTTTTATATTTTCTTTTTAATTTGAACAAAGTCACATATGACTTGGACAATAACTAAGTCATGTGTGAATATCCATTTTCCATTTTTGAGATTTTGGGTTATGTTTGGACATAGTTTCATGAGGAGTCAAAATTGAGATGTCCTTGTTATTTACATTGGTGAGATTTGAAAAGTGGTATAGCATCCAAATTTGGGGTTTGAGTAATTATTGTTGGTATCTAAAAAAAATGGAGGTACTTGAGAAAGAACAAGTAAATGTTTGGTTGGGACCCAAAAAAACCTATGCATGTTATTTGTTGGACTGCATATGGATTAGTTGGGTCCATATGGATTAACTCACTCTCTAAATGGTTGTTGGAGAAATGTTGTTTATGACGTGTCTATAGTCTTTGTGATTGATAGTATGAATGTGTTTGTGTCACCACTATCTTAATTTATTTCTACTATTGAGTATGGCTTTCACTTCTAAAGGCTCAAAAAATCATTTGGCTATCGAATGGCATTTTAACTATTGTGAAATTTGCAAATATGGATATTTGGGATCAGATGGAAGGCTCTCTTTATGATATTGTAAATGTTGATACAAAGAATCTTATTTAAAACGGGTTCGGTGACCTCGAGCATCTCACATGGCTACATTGATATTCTTTGTTAAGCTTGTGACAATTAGAGAAATCCTAGTGGTAGTGATTGCTGCAAATCCTATGACAAAATGTACATCATTCATTTAACTCGGGAATGGTGATATTGTTTCATGCCCATCAAAAGAAGGACTAAATATGGGAAATACAAAGTTGTATAAAGAAAAATGGTTAAATTTTAAGGGAGGCTTTTGTCATGTTTCTCTTGGATGAACATTATTCTTGGTTATGATTGTGGAAAGTTAAAGGTCTTGATATTTGGTGTTGACGAAGATGACAAATTGCAGGTGGAAGTGAATGGTTGGTTAATTTGTAGTACTTATACTAATTTTTCACTTGATGAAAGTGTTCCAGGCAAGATACAAGAGGTGGTAAGTCAATTTATTTATACCACAAGGCGGGACCTACTCTCTATGGCAATCATGGATGAAATATTCCATCGAGATGGACATTAYGAGTGAATGCAAAATTGATAGTCACTAATGGATTTTGGGAAAGATAGAGTGTGGTTATCAAATTCTCTTGGCAAGTACATATTATTCCATAGAACATGGAAAACAAACTACAATTAAGAGGCTTACACAAGGGAAAAAATAGTAAGGCATGTGTTATCACACAAAGTAGCATGAACACGGGCGAGCAGGTGCAGTCTGCAACGATCAAAATCCCATGTGAAGGTTCGATGTGGCACTATCTCTAAGCGCAGATGGAAGGACTCCAAATTTAGTAGATGGATAAAAGTTTGACGGGGGCTCTAAAATAGTCGGCGCACCCAGATCTCAAGTCCCTTTTAGATCGATGACCTTAGATCATTTCGAGGTCGGAACGTGCACAAACAATAAAATCCGAGGGGCGAGCCGAAATGCAAACCATTGTTTTGCGAGGTGGCGACATGGCAAGCAGCGGTGCATTTCGAGTATGAAAGTGGTGTGGGCCTAAACCACTTCCTACGGCCTCGAAATCACATGCACAATTAATGTCCTATCCCATATTGACAAGTGGTTGCCCAACAATCGTCCCGCCGCACTCAAATCCTGAGGAAAGGTTAGCCAATGAACAAGGATTGACTTTTGCGGCCACCTTCATACTCAACGCCCAATCCAGTTGCGACAGATGGTCTTCTGTCAGTCGTCCACCCATGCTCTAATCCCGATGAAGATCTAGTTAATGAAGTAGGGACTGGTAGCTGAAACCTCAACTCAGTACATAAATGGAAGGCTTGAAAGTTATAGCTATGGAGGGAGGATTGTCAGTAAAGTACAACAGTGGTCAGTTTTCTGCAAGTCCATACTAAACCTGGTTTGCGTCTGATAGGAGGAAACACTCATAGTCTGACAGAAGGTTGCTCAGACACAAAGCTTTGAAGGAGATACCAGATCACACTCCTGGAAGTTGTGGATTGATTTGAGTATAAGTATATCAGTTTGATATTTTGTTATGGTCGTCAAATGCTTGAGCAGAGATCCCTACTATGTAATTTTTTTATGCCATAACTATTCTCTGGTTATGTATCAAACTTGAGACTTTCTCATCAATAGAAGCCATCTTCTTTCATATCCTAGTTTAAACTGTGTTGAAACACTCAGGCATGGAGGATCCAGTCGAGGGTTGTGGTGCTATTGTAATGTAGGTTTGATTATAGTATTGTTGTGACTAGTTTTAGTCAGCTTCTTTGTTATCTTATTTCCCCTTATGATGAAAGGCTCGAGCATGGAGGATCCAGTCGAGTTGTTGTAGTTGCATGGTAATGTAGGTTTGTTTATTATGTTGTTGTGACATATTTCAGTATCTGAAACTTGAGTTCAAGAGTGCTCTTGAGCCTGAGTTTTTTTTCGCCAAGTTGCTTGAAGGTTGGATTCTCATAGCATTCTTGTTCACCTCTCTCACTAAGTCTTCCTTCTGCTCACACTTAAACTCAAATCACTGACTGAATTTATTGAGGACCTCACTTCCCTGTGCATTGCTTGTCCAATTTATGTGTTAAAATCATTCTTGTACTAAGTTTTGTCCATTTGACCTCCACTCATAAAACCAACATCCACCAAACATTTTGATGGGTATTGGGCTTATCCTCTTGCAATTTGAGGGTGAATCTCAGTGCTAACATTCTTGGCATCGTTGTTGGGGAAAAAATTGAAGACATTTCTGTGGGACAGAATGACAAAGAGATTATGATTCTGAAGGTGCATCAGAAATCAGTAACTTGAATATTGCAACTTGCACCTGGTGACTCCACTGTTTCAGTTGTGGCTCCCAAAGGCAGACACACGAGGTCTACTCCACAAACTCCTTAAGAAACACATGAAGTTGACCTGGAAAATATTATCAGAAAGGGAAAGACCTCTCAAGAAGGGCTTTCAACGGTTGTACCAGGTGATTCTGGTAATTTACATGATTCCTCTTCTAAAACTCCAATAGTTGCATCTAATTCTCCTTTTATACCATCTGTTGGAGTTTCCAGAAGTTTAAATTTTAGGAGTTTCCCTGTTGAATTCTCCCCTTCTAGGCTCCATTTAGAAGAAATTTTTGACACCCCTATTTCTCCTGAGATCGTAAAGTGGTTTAAACCCGAAAGCTTAGAAGATTGTCCCACCTTGGGTTTTCCTACTCTTCCTCCTATCATAGTTAATGTATCTAAAGAGGGGGAAACTTATTTTCCCTTGAACCCCATATTATTCCCATCCAACACTCATCCATTTCCCATTTCCCCTAGAAACACAATTCTAGTCCCACCTGTCCAATCTCCATCTCCCCATGGTTCCCCTACAGTTCACATTTCAATGGTAGGTGCTAATCTTCCTAGAAACAGAATGGATGCCATAGTGGATGCTAGATATTCCCCTCTTGTTTTACCTCAACCTATGAATCCCCTCCCAGTTGGAGATTACCTCAAGTATATACCCAAGTTTACAGGAGAGGAAGACATAATTGTTGAAGAACACCTTTCAACTTTTTACAGTTATGTAGATAATCTTAATATTGAAAATGGAGATGTCTGGTTGAGAGTTTTTGTGCAGCGCCTTGATGGTGAGGCTAGAAAATGGTTCAGGGGATTGACTCATGGATCTATTGATGGGATTCAAGCTCTAGATGATTCATTCTTGATACATTGGGGGGACAAAAAAGACTTACTTTATTATATTAAAGAGTTTGGATCACTTAAGAGAGAGGAAGGGGAGTCTGTTTCATACTTCTCCAAGAGATTTATTAAGATGTACAATAAGATCCCCACTTAAATTAAGCCTACTCAAACCTCTGCCAAGATCACTTATGCTAGTGCTTTTGACCCTGAGTTTTGCCTCCTATTAAGAGAAAGAAGAGCTACCTCCTTGGCTCATATGCAATATGCATCCCTTGAAGTAGAATCCAATATACTGGTAGTTGACAAACTTAGGAGTAAGGCTAATAGAGACAGAAGAAAAGGTAGGTATGAAGATTCAACCTCTGTTTCCTCTGCTTCCCACCCTCAAGTGGATGAGTTGACTAAGCTGGTAAAATAAATTTCTGCGGAAATTGAGAAATTGAAATTTGAGGGGAAACAAGGATATACGAACATCCATAATACTGATAACAGGGGTAATTTCAGAAGACAAAATAATTCCCCTCGGATCATTCAGAGAGATCAAATAAATAGGGATAGGGATGATCAAAAAATCCAATGCCCTATTCAAAATAACCTGGTCATGGATGAGCTTGGGTTGGAGGTTACAAAAAATTACCATGACCTGTCCTCATTTGATTCTAGGAAGGTGAAGTGCCTCGGGGTTATTAAAGACCTGGTTGTTTCCTTGTTCCAATTGCTAATGAAAAGTGTGGTCATGGATATTGTGGTGGTTGATGTCCCCGCTAAGCTTGGAATGCTTTTGTCTAGATATTGGATCCAAAGACTAGGGGGGAATTTACAGATGGATCTTTCATATGCCACAATTCTTGTGTTTGGGGGAGAACATAGAAGGATTTATAGGGAAGCACAACTTGCTTATATTATCAGTGATGAAGAAAAACCTACCAATTACCCCATTTTTGCAGTTGATATTGATTTAGGAACTAGTATGCTACAGCTCATTGATGCTCCACAAACACCTATTGAAATCAGAAAGCATCCCATCACCTCTTGTGAAAACCCTCCTCCCGACGCCTCTATTTGGAAAACGTTTTTTGATGGAGCCTCTTCTAGAGAAAGTGTTGGCGCTGGGGTAGTTTTCATTTCCCCTACCCAAGAGACCATATCCTTGTCTTACAAGATTTAATTTGAAGCAACAAACAATGTGGCAGAGTATGAGGCTCTTGTTTTGAGTTTGAGAGCTGCCAAAGACATGAAGATTGAGGAGTTAGTAGTATTTGGAGATGTTGAGTTGATTGTTCATCAAGTCAGAAATCAGTATCAGGCTAAGCACCCCAAGTTAAGGGCCTACAGAAATGAAGTATGGGATCTTGTTGATAGTTTCATTTTGGCTTTTAATATCTCATTTGTTCCAAGAGAGGAGAAAATTGTAGCATATTCCTTGGTTGTTTTGGGAAGTAAGTTCAAGGTTCCTTTGCCACCTAAACTCAAGTATGAGGTGGAAGTAAAATACATACCCTCTATCCCTAACAATGTCAAACATTGGAAGGTTTTTGAGGATGATCTTGAGATAAAAAAAAATCTTGAGACTGTGGATGAATTTTTTGATTTACATATTGATTAGGATCAAGATATTGAAGAAAACCCCCATGCTGATATTTTTCTAAATAAAATTGCTGACCACCATATTGTTCAGTTGCCAAGTAACCATATTCCAAAGGGACTAGTCCCTTTGGAGAGATTGTTTGACAGAAATGATGTTGCTTTAAAGGTTAAAGGTTCAACTGAAAATGTCGATGTGACTTAATGCAATTAGGGAACAAAGGAAGACCCAAAATATGTCAAATTGTCTAGCAGTTTGTCAAAGGAGCAAAGGGTCGAGTATGTCAAGCTTTTGAAAGAGTTTGTTGATGTGTTTTCCTGGAAATATGAATATTTGATAACATATGACACCAACATCATTGAACACAAAATCCTTTTGAAAGTAGAGGCCAAACATTTCAGGTAGAAACTCAGACAGATAAATCCCATGTTGTTGCCTATTATGGAAAAAGAAGTGAAAAAATTGTTGGATGCCCAGATCATCATTCCTTTGAGATATTCAGAATGGGTGGCTAACTTGGTGCCTGTGAGGAAGAAAAATGGGGAAACCAGGTTATGTGTAGAAACCTTCCAGCGAGCCATGGGCATTCCCTTTGTAGGGGAAAAAGATAAATCTATAGTCATCTATTTCGATGACATTACAGTATTCTCAAGGTATGATAGAAATAATTATCATCATTTGAAGAAGGTCTTCCTGAAGTGCAGAAGGTTTGGTCTCTCCCTCAATCCTAAGAAATCTTTGTTTGCTATGAAAGAGGAAAAATTATTGGGAAATCTTGTGTCAACTGAAGGGGTAAGAATTGATCCAAGAAGAGTAGAAGCCATCCAGACCTTATCTTTTCCCAGATCTAAGAAAGAAGTTCAGTATTTCTTGGGTAAAAAAAACTTTCTGAGAAGATTCATTTCTAATTTTGTTGAGTTAGTTAAGCACATTACAACCATGCTTAGAAAATGAAGCAAGGTGAAATGGACTGTTGAGTTTAGAAATTCTTTTAACCAAATAAAAAGGGCTTTGATTGAAGCACCTGTGCTCATCAGCCCCAATTATTCTAAGGAATTTCTAATATTTTCTTTTGCCCCATCTAACACATTGGTTGTTGTTTTGCTACAAAGAAATACAGAGGGGTTAGAGAAGCCTATTTCCTTTTTCAGTAGAGCATTGAGGGATGCAGAAATGAGATATGATATCATGGAGAAGCAGGCATATGCTTTGGTGAAATCCCTCAAGGCTTTCAGAATCTATGTTCCGCATTCAAAGATTATTGCATATGTCCCCTCAGCCTCAGTGAAAGAGATATTGATCTATCTTGATATAGATGTGAAGAGAAGCAAATGGATTGCCAAAATTTTGGAATTTGACCTTAAAATAAATCCCACTAAATTGGTAAAAGGCCAAGGTTTATCCAGACTGCTGGTTGAATCAAACTGCAAGGCTTTAGGGGTTAATTTTATGAACATACATTCAGAAAATCAACAAACTGAGATTGTTGATAAAGATTCTCATGTCAGCCTGAACTTAGAAAAATCCATCTGGTATAAGGACATCATATATTTTTTGTTAAAGTTGCGGTCTCCTGATGGTTTGGACAAGAACAAGGTAAGAGCTTTGAAACTCAAAGCAATCAAATATTGTCTCATTGATCAAGTTTTGTATTGGAAGGATCCTTTGGGGGTTCTACTGATATTTCTGGACCCACATGAGGCCGAAAGAGCTATAACTGATTTTCATGACAGCTTATCTGAGAAACATCATTTTTTGAGGACCACAACTTACAATATCCTCAGAGATGGGTATTTCTGGCCCAACCTTTTCACTGATATTTGTGCAAAGATTAGGGCTTGTGTCAAGTGTCAAAAGTTTGTTGGAAAGCAACAACTCAAATATTTTCCTTTGAAACCTGTAATGATTTCTAGATCTTTTCAACAGTGGGGTCTTGACTTCATTGGAGAGATCCACCCAGCCTCAAGTGGTCAAAACGAGTGGATTTTGATTGTCACTTATTATTTCACCAAATGGATAGAATACATCCCTACAAGGAGTACCTCCCACAAGGTAATCATAAGCTCATTTGACGATATCATGTCCATATTTGGTTGTCCAAGAAGGATTGTCACATACCACAGACTTGAGGGACGAACCAACTCCACATGGTGAACCAGGGATTTGGATCACCCTCCCCCAGTATAGCATTAAGTTTCCCACCCCTGCAACACTACAGTCTAGCCCCAACATGGATATTGAGGTTAACCTTAAAGGAGTACCTCCAGGATAGATCAAAGTATTGGAGGTAGGTTTGAAGACATACAGAAGGGAACATAAAGAAATGACCTTTGAAAGAGAAACCCAACTAAGAAGGCTTGTCGATGAAACAAAAGCTCAGTTGCAAAGGGCCTGTGAAGAGAAGGAGAAGGCTACATGTTCACTTCCTAAGCGTTAACAGAATATTCTGTGAAGTGCTATTATCACAGATTTGTGTCCCAAACTAGTTACAGACACCTGCATCCTGTAACCCCCCTGCTTCTACCTCGGGTGAGACTTCTCTTGCTTTGCAGGTGTTTCCGAAAGGGTCGGTAATCGGGGTTTTTTTGGTACATTGTTAAGCATTGAACCCTGGGTCTGCCCCCATGCCAACACAATGTTTTGGGAAAACATAAGGCTCCTTAGCTTCATCCCACATATTTTTAGAGTTGATACATATCATCCCACTATCACGATATCCCTTTACATTATTCTAATCAAAGGTGTCCCACCACTTGCACCTAAAAATAACACATTGGAAATAAGAGAAGTCCACTCGAATGATCTCTTGTATATTTCCGACGTGTAACCTAACTTCCCATGTATGGTGTTTTCATCGAGGTGGCTAGCATGACTAGATTGGTCAAACTCAACTTCCACTTCATAGTCTTGTGTCATGTGTCCATCATCGACATCATCTGTGCGAAAATGATGTCCATATGCCCACATAGATGGGAACAAATGCACCTATAAAAAAATGAACAAATCATAGTGTCAATATGTGTCTAATAACCCAACCATTAAAATATAAAATAATATGTATGTACTTACAATTCAAATGTGCATTACGAAGTTAAAAACATTATGTACACAAAAATATTATTACCGAGTTAATGCAACCAATATCTATGTTTAGTGCATCCTCTTCTTCACACGGGTATCAAACAGATGCACCATATTTCTCTCAGACTTGGTCAACAACCCAATTGTTGGGGCATATCATTGGCATATTTTCTTTTAAATGATCAGGATAAGGCATGCTTCTACCATTCAACCGTTTGAATTCTTTCCTGTCAATTTCCCATTTACTCCTCTTTTGTTCGTACAATGCGACCCACAGTTGTGTTGCCTCCGAATTGTAAAGAATGAATTTATTGATGGTATCAATTTATGAATTCGTTGATGTATTCATGAAATCAAACCAACATATAGTACATATGATATCATGAAA
>ML799698.1:230793-240802 GCA_009831015.1 Picea engelmannii | reverse complement strand
CCAAACATCATATCGAAATTCACTAATCAAAATCTAAGATATATGTAAATTTTTCGATAAATAATGGAATTAAAAACTAACAATAATTGCACTATCACATGTCTATGTTTCTTAGTGTATTTTAATTATTATTCTCATTGGTATGTTTAATATTAAAACTCACATGTTTGTTTCATATGAAATTTGCACCGGTGCTTTTATGTAATCAATTAGCATTGGTTTCAATATTAATTTAATACCACAAAGTTATATTAAAAATTTGGCCATCGGAAGGTCAGCGGAGGCGGCTGGATGGTAAAGTCATTCTTGCAACGAAGGTCGGGTCTTGTGCTCAAACCCGAGCAAGGACGTGGTCTAGATGCAGAAAGATTAATTGGGCCAAGCCCGCATACCTTTTTCCCCCCGGGGGGCAGCTCAATTGGCAAGTGTCGTGAAAATGAAGCTCCATGAGGTTTCGAGTTCAATTCCCCCCGACTTACCTTGTGTGCCGCGTAAGGGGCATCGTGGGCACACCTGGAGGTTATAGTGGTAGCAGTTGGATAACACGGCCACGTGTAATGCGAGCACGTGCCCAACTAGTTGTTGATTCCTCCAGACACAAAAAAAAATTAAAAAAATGGCCATTGGTGCATTAATATTATACGAAGCATCAGAGTGTATGTGTTATTGATAAGCATTGGTTCTCTTGTGTTATTGATACGCACCGAGACTTGTTTGTTACTGAAAAGCATAGGTGATTTCGATTTTTAATGCACCAGGAGTTTTTCCCTGTAACACACTGATGCATATTATTGTATACAACATTAGTGCCTTCTTATATAATAATGCACCGATGTTTTCTATGCAGAAAGCCCTAATGCTTAATTATATTTACCTCTCACGATGCGTTTTTTTTTTTTTTTTTGTAAGTAAGAGTATTTCATTAAAGTATAAAGAGCCTCCAAAAACAAAGCCAGAGTTGCAGAATGTTCAGAATGGCCAAGTTGTAGTAATTGAACTGCCCCAAGGGGAAAACTAGTTCAGCCAGTCGATGTTAAGGTCTACATGTCTATCAAACTAGTAAAACTGTAAACATAACTAAGACTAATAAGCTAAGACTAAAGTAGAGTCCCCATAGGGGTCATACATTTAGCTTATATTCCGGTCAGGTGGCATGGGTGGCCTCGTTCCAGAGCTCTTCTTCGACAGGTGTTCCTCGCAATTCCATCTGCGCGTCAGCATCCATATTATCCACCGTTGTTTCCGCCTCTCCATCCACCTGCATGGCCTGCCCCAGGTTTCCAACCTCCATTGGAAGCTCCTATTTGCCCCGACCTAATGCTTCTACTGGGACGTGCTCGGCTTGCGCTGCTGCTCTCTAGAAGTTGGAGAGGATGTGGAGGAGTGCAGAGGCTTTCCCATCCAGTTGTTGCAGCCAGAATTGTAGATCATCCACTCCCTATCGGAGGTCAAAGACCAGCCTGTATAGAATGTCCATGTTGTCCTGCATCTACTCGTCTGGGATAGAGTCGGAGATAGAATGTGGAAATGGTGGCGCCTCCAAGGGTGGGTGGAAGTGAAAGGTTTCAGAAGCCAACAAAGGTGCACTGGCCAGGGGGAGTGGAGGTGCTTCAGGAGGTGCCCGAGAAGTGGAGGCTCTGTCCAGGAAGGGCTCTGAGGGTAAGCCGACCGAACTGTGTGTGAGAACCAAACCTTCAAGCCGGGAAGAGGTGGTGAGTGGTTCCAAGTTAGGCTACGAAGAGTGCGATGAGTACGAGGAATGAGAGGACAACAAAGATTGTGAGGGGGATAGGCGTCCGAAGCCGAAATGAGAACCAAGGCGAGGTACAGGCACTCGTAGCTGGGATGGAGTCCAGGACGAGCCCCTTCTTGGCCTGCCTCTTTTTCTAGGCATGCTGACCGTGTAGGAGAAATGGTTGGCCTACGAGAGAAACCCCAGGTGAGTGGAGAGGCCAGGAGAATAACCAGTTGCAGGAGAGCACCAAGGTGCAGGTAAGAAGGGTTTGAAGCACAACAGGAGAGCGCAAGGAAGAGGTAAGCCAGAATGGACCATGTCTGCTCAGTCGGTGGAGATGAAGGCCAAGCCACATGCAAAGTGTTAATGAAATTGCCCATCGAAATGACAACCAGAGACGGGAAGCGCACCAGGCTTAATGGCGCCTCGGACGTCATAGGAGGGATTAAATGCATGGGGGTGGTAGTTGTGCTTGACACGAATCTGTCACGTGGCTCTCGCCACACTGGCCTATGTGTGCCTCCTCCTGATGCCATGTGGCCTGCACCATCACCCGATCCAGGGGTCTCCCGATGCGTTTTGATGTTAAAGCTCCAATGCTTATAAGAAAAATTCCCTGGTGCTTAATATTTTACTGCCCCAGTGCTTTCATATTTTACTATCTCGTGACTTCTTGCATGTTGAAGGTCTCTTTGAGGGAACCTTTCTTTTATTGGATGTCTCGGCCTCCTTAAGGGGATCCTTAGGCGGTGTCACTTCGCCATGTTCCTACTTTTATTCTTCCCCTTCATCCCCTTCTTGGTCTACTTCGTCATCTCCTCCTCCTCCAGGTGAATTTGGTGTAGTTTCCTTTGATGCGTTGTTTAGTTCCTGCACCTCTTCCTTGTTTTTATTCTTGCTGTTACTGGGTCCATCATACTCTTCTCGAGTGACTACAGGACTTCCGATGAGGTCGGGGTCAGAGAGTTCTATCTGGTCGACTGGTACAAGGAACTCTGTAGGCCATTCGTTGGTTATTTCTTCCATGTACTCTTCTGTGAGTTTGTAATAGGACTGGAGATCTTCCTTGTGTTCATCCCCACGCACAATGATGTAAATGAAGTGACTGTCTGCGCGGAACTTTGCAAGTGGCCTGAACCTGTGTAGAGTATTCAACGTCATGCAAGGGAAGGATTTAATGGCCCTCTTCAACTATAAATAATAGGCGTGGAACACCGCATTCGACTGCCATTATTTTTCCATGTCGCTCGAATACCAAAGGGTAGTGAACCTCGCGACCAGGGATTCTAATGGATCAACTTTCGGGAAGGTTTCTCCTTCCGACATCTCTCAATTCATGAAGGCAATGAGAATCAACAACCAAATAAAGAGAAACTCATAGCCCTGGTCCTGTGCTTCACGAAAATATTTCTCCAACTGGTTGACGAGGTAGCTCACCCAGTTCATTTGCATCCCTTCAATGCATTTTCCTGTGAGATCGACGATGAACCCCGTGACCTTCGTCGGTCTATTCTTCCTAACAAGTTTTTCTGCTATCAGCTAACAAGCTAGGCACACTGCACCATTTTGGATGGATTCTACCGTGTAGCCCCACTTCCCCTTCTCTGCATCATCATAAGTGTCCTTTATTCACTGCGCTAGGGCGCGATCTACAGCCTTCTCTGGGTAAAAATCCTGAGGGTCTGGTCCTTGCATGCTCAATCCAATGGTCTGGTGGATCAATGTTGGATCTACAGTGATGTGCCTATCTAACTATAGGTACCCACCATGGAATCACAATAGGAGGAGTTTAACGCATGTGTTAACCTCTTGATGTCTATCGAAGTGTGGTATCTTCATCAAATTAAGGATTGTTGATCTCGCGATGTCCATGGTCCATGGCTGGGGGACTATCTTTGGTTTCTTCCCCATTTTCTTTGTCAAGTACTTATGTGGGGCAAGCATTCCATAATTCTTGTGGTCTCCTAAGTTGAAATCACTGATCTTGAGTGTCAGAATCTGTCCCAACTGCGATCCAACTGTGTGTATCCCCTTCGGGAGGTACGAAGTGATCAGTGTATAGTTGAAGTCTCTCAGGATGTTTTCATGACTAACTATGCTAGCCAGAGGTGGGATATAGTTGGGCAGGACCGACGGGATGAGATTCACGTTTGCCAAGTCATCTCGATGCTTTCTCTATTTCTCTGTCACAGTTCAGGAGAGCCCATATCAATGTGCAGCCAATGGGTATGCTTGCAATCCTCTTGTCAACGAGGCCTGTGCTCCTGCGGACATGACCTTCTCCACCATAATATCTATTAGAATTTCTTCCACGGACTTTTCCACTGCACTACGTTCGCCCGACATGCATGCTCATGATCAAATATTTCATGTAGGTGAACAAACACTCAAGGTAGATGAACGGGTGGCGATGTCTCAATAAGTACAACGCGATAATCAGTTCTCTATGGGCTCAGGTAATCACAATTTGCAAAAGTGTCCCTGGTGGGACGTTTGATGGATTAAACAGATAAGGTTCGCAATGGATTCCTCCAACAACAGGAGTGCCTCAATCCATCCGTTATGGCACGGTCTCAACAGTCCAATGGTGATGTTTCCGACAATAACTGTGTTTCTAGCCATTCTGGAGCGTTGTTTTAACGGTCGAGACACCTCCAACAGTCATATTGCTTTGTCGTGGCGAAGTGCCAGTCTGCATTACTTTGCTATTCTGGTGAGGTTCAAGTTCTGTAATCCTTCTTTTTGCGAAATCTTCTCTGGAACTTCCTGCAATTTCTCTAACTTTGCTTTCTCCTTGTTAAGCTTCCTTGCCTTCTTTTCTGTGATTTGAGTTACTGGGTTCTTCTTTCCATTTTGATTCTTATATTCTCTTAGCATAGCAACTTCACACTGTTGAGGGTCTTTCAAAGGGTTTAAGTGGAATGCCTCTTCTCTTATTACTTCAGGGGTAAGTGCTCTTCTCTCCTGCATGGACAGGTTTTTCAAGCCTTCCTGCATTTTCTCAACTTCGACAGCTAAGTCTCTAGTCCTGAGTTGCTTCGACTTGTCCTCTTGTTATTCTATTAAGCGTCATATTTTCCTAGCCATGAAATCTCTTAATTCTTGCTTTTTCTGTTCTAGCACTTCCTCTTCTTCTTTCCTTCGGATCTGGTCTTTCTCAATCCAGGTTCTTCCTAAAAAAAGAGCAAATGGGGCGTTGTTCTCAACAAACTTAACGACCTCAAATTCTTCTTCGGTCAATGCTCCATGAGAAACCATAGGTACATGGGTAAGTCTTCCACATAAGGTTATCATCTTTCCTTTAAATAATCCTATTCCTCCCAGTGAAGGAACCATAGTAAGATTTCCCAAAATTTCCCAAGTATTTTTTGTCATAATGTTCACCTGTGTTTCCTTATCGAGAACATAGTCTATGTCAAAGTCTCCTATTCTTGTTTCTATGCACTCCTTCTCTTTTAATATCTCCGATGAACTAATGTCTCTATGATCATTCAGTGTTTATTTCATTTGCAATAATATAATCTCTGAATCTTTCTGGTGTTCTAGCATATTCTTAGTCTCTTGATCTTCCTCATGGTTTTCTTGTCTCATATTCATCATTTCAACTTTAGCAATCATTCTAGGGCAGTCAAAAACTTCATGTCCAATGACTTTACAACAAAGACAAATAGGGCCTCTACCAGGGAATTTCTTAGAAAGATGTCCTGGTCTTCTGCAATTATGACAAAGAGTCAATCCCCTCTTTCTCTTAAATGATCCACAACATTTCATGTACTTCACACTAGGATCACAGTGTCAAACCTGCAAAAAATTCTCTCTAGGGTCCTGCATCCACTTGTTAGTCCAAAAATCCTTTCTATGCATAGGAATAACATATCTTTTATTAATTCTATCAGATCTATTCACATCAAATATTCTTTCTTCTAACTGTGCCCTAGTTTTTAGACTAGGACAAAATCTATCTACCGTACCTAGATCCATTCTTTAGAAACAAAAATTTCCACTTATATTACCTTTATCAGAGCACACAGATTTAAGATCTTACTTCTTTTCTTCAGATCTGATTCCCTTCTTAGCATAGAGATTCGCAAGTCAAGTAGAATATTGCGCACCACAACAACATATCTACGCATAGAGATTTTTCTTTTCTTTTGTTCCCAGCAATCACAGTTTCAGTGTCCCGGCAACGAAACCATTTGTTGGCACACAGAGGCATACACGGGGCTCAATGCTTCAACAATGCACTAACAAAACCCTAACTACCGACCCTTTCGACAACACCTGCAAAGCAGATGAAGTCTCACCTGAGGTAGAGGCAGGGGGGTTGCAGGACTCAAGTGTCTACAACCTATCTGGGACACATATCTATGATCACAATACTTAACAGAGAACTTACCAATTAACATGCATTAGCCTTTACCTGTATTCACATTGCAGGTCAAAACCCTAATTACATAACAACACAGTATTCATCAAGACCTAATCACATCTAACTGTTCAACACATAGCATCAACCAGATCTAGCATTCATTCACATTATTAAGCACTAATCTACTACATCATATGCATCTAACATACATAAAGATTACAACACTAAGCATAAATCACATCACTAGCATATCATCCCTATTGCATAAAGCCACCATAACACAGGATATACATGGTTCACCACAGTGTGGGGCTATGTCCACCAAATCTTCTTCTTCTTTACTATCTTCATCCAATCTTCTTACATACACAGAGCCACAAACCCAACTCTGCATAGGAAAAGAGATCTGCGCACACCTTGCCAAATCCTCCTTCCCCGAGTTAGGTCAAGGCATAGAGCCAACTCCTAGTAAGCACATAGCCTTCATACAATCACTTGCACTTAGCTCTGCAAGTCTCAACACGATCTTGCACAGAGCCAACTAGTCATGCACTAAGTCGATTATTAACTCCTTTTTTCTTACATCGCCTAGATTTCTATTTATATATTACAAAAGGGGCCTAAGCATGGGTAAACCCATGGGCCAACATCCCATACCCGTTACATAAACCCTAACACCCAAAAATCCCACAAAAGAGGGCGAGATCCTGTGATCTCCACTTCGCCTTGGCGTTCCATCTTCGACCAGCTTGTCGAAGTCCCAAAAATTGGTTAAACGTGACCAAGGTTCTCCAAAACTTGGTCAAGGGCCAACAACACCTCAGAAACTAGAGTTTCTGAACTTCTGAGACTTTTTCCATCATGATCTCAGACCTTGCCGAGACTTGATGTGTTCATGAGATCCTCCATTTCTCCTCTCTCAGAATAGATCTTCAATACATACTCAAGAGATACACACAAACGATCTATATAAGATACACTTCACAAGAGACCCTTGCCTCTTATTTATAATCTTCATCTTCTAGGTTACTTATCCTATTTTAGGTCACTTAACCCAATTCTAGGTTACTTCCTCATTTTAGGGTTGACCACTTTCCATAATTAGAAATTTCTCTGTTACTTTATTAATTAAATCCTCCTCCTTGATCTTGTCACCTTACTTTATTATTTAAATAATCTTCTTGACTTTGTCACTTTACTTTATCATTTAAATAATGATTTCTTCTTTGCAATATCTTCGACTTTTTTTTGACCTTTTGGGGCTTCAAGCCGACATATGAGGGTCCTTCATCTTCGTAGTTCCATAACTCTCAAACCATAAGGAGTTATGTGACATTCCAGATACCACTGGAAATGGCATGACAAGCACTATCCATATAGGATAGTTTCACCAACAACTTCATTGATCTTCAACTCATTATTCCACATATAATCATAACCGTACTTCAAGGATAATTCAACCATAAAGCATCTTCCCGTGAGGGATTTCACCATAAGGGGACCACTTTAGAGTTCATCCATTTGTGCACCTTATCAACAATAATGATTCATCTTAACATCAATCCAACAATGCATCAAATACTAATGAAACCACATCGATCCATCTTCATATAGGCATCATGTATCAATGACAACTCATTGATCCTTCTTCATCTATGCATTCACATCAAGGACAATACATATTACATTAGTATGCTATCATTAATCAATCAATCCTTTAGCATAAATCAATTCCTTGACATCCATCCTTTGAAAAAAATCAATCAATCATCACATGAAATCAATCAATCATTGGACATCAATCATTCAAACCATTGGCATCAATGACAACATGATCCAACAATTTCCTCCTTTGGCATTGATGGTAATACCAACATTGATGTCAACACCAATCATTGATGTCAACATGTAGACAAGGCATGCTCTACATCAATAGTCATCAATCAAATCACTATGACTATCTCTCCACATCAATAATCATCAATCACATCAATGCGAGTCGCGACTATCTCTCCCCCTTTGACATCAATGAAAAAGGGTCATTCTCCTCTTGGGGCTGCTCCCCCTTTGATTATCTCTCCCCCTTTCTGAATGCCTTTGATCTTCCTATGAATAATCTCTCCCCTTTTGAATAAGGGATCTTACTTTGATGTTATGATGAAGATACATCGCTCATACTCCCCCTGTGACCATCGCCCCCCCTAGAATTATGCCTCTGTGCTCTTTCTTCAAGTATAGGGCTCTTTCCTCCTAGAATCATGGGAAAAAGAATGACTCCCCCTATGGGTATGTCTCCCCCTATCTTCTCTGCAATATGAACAATATGATACTGTTGCAATATGCTTCTGCTGCAAATGCTACTGCTCAATCTGATCATAGATCAACTTCTCTTTCTATGACGATCCTTGGACCTGTCCATGCATGACAAACTCGTGCCATACCATGAAACAAAAAATATGTCAACAATGAAATAGAGAATCATGAATAAGTCATCAACCAAGTACATCATGTACCAAATTTTGTGCCAACCATGCACAACACCGATGTACATCAACCATGTACATCGACACCATACAATGTGCCATAAGATATCATCAATGGAATGTGCCTCTACCAACATGCAAACCATGTGCATCTACCAATATGCCAACCATGTGCATCTACCAATGTGCCAACCATGTGCATCTAACAATGTGCCAAACAAGTGTCATATCACACATGATATGTCTCCACCATGAACCAAGTACAACATCCATCAAATGTCTCATGTATAAAAGTATATGCTAATCAAGTAATACCAATGATGTACTTTTATCCAAGTACTCATCATCCAAACATATACCATCTACGAGTGTACCAAGCATGCACATCAACATGTATCACCACTTGTACCAATAAAGTACATCAACCATGCACCAATTCCACAACAAAATGAATCATCATCCATGTATGCATACACCATCATAAAACATGTGCCAATCAAACTGCTAGTAGGTGCCTCTACCAATGTACTAGAAATGAACCAATCATACATCAACTATAGATCAAGCTATGACTCATCAATTATGTACAACATGAACACCTCATCAATTCACAAACTACATGTCTCAATATGTAGCCCATCCATATGCCAAATGCATGCACCAAGACATCCAACAAATACATCATAAGATATATCAATGAAACTCAAAAAGATGTACCAGCCATGTACCCCAACAATTTAGCCTCAATCCTTCATTCACTACAACAAATACTAAGCATCCAACAATATATTCACTAGTAGTATGCTTCAATAGATCAATGACATCTCTATCTAGCATAATCATGATATATCACATAACCAAGGTGCCATACTGTCATGACCAACATTGTTTTTCAACAGAAATTGCCTCAATCCGTACTCATGGGTTAGTGTCATGCATCCAAGATAGCCCTTCATTTTATTTTTTATCATCACATTACATAATCCAATATGGAATCATGAAAGCCTATAGTAAACAATGTCAGAACCTACAACAAACCATGTCAGTCCCTACAACATAGAGTTATACCATCACATCAAGCTGCAACCCATGTGCATTGCCTTTTTCCCAAGGCTTTACCACATATATGCAACCCACTGCACAATAAATCGCATATGTATGTGACCTATTCAAGGTTAGCCTGTGTATGTACGTGACTGTTACCACGGTCACCCATGTATGCTTCAGTAGATGACACATTTGAGCTTCCCTCAAGGATTCCATTCTGCTCTGGTTTCTTAGTTATCTTCACCCACTTCTGAAGGTATACCTGCTTCTCAAAACTTGAGATCTGAGCTTCCATCTTTTCAAATATGTCTCCCTTCCTTACTTCATTCCTTCTTCTAGTCATGCTATATGAAGTCCTCATCATGGACTTTCTTC
>ML799698.1:183475-196951 GCA_009831015.1 Picea engelmannii | reverse complement strand
TGCCTATGTAGCATTCAATCTATAGTATAATACATAACAAGGGGAGACATGTTCAAGTTATTGCAAAAAAGGAAGGAAGTCTTTTGGACCACACTTGGAGTTCAAGGAAACAATGTCATCAAGATGCAAACTATAAAGGCCAATGCTACAAGGATTACAACATCTGTATTTGTAATACAAAGAAGAAGCTTAGGAGCTTCTTTTACATTTATATTTTATTTATCAAAAGCACCACCTCCATTATTCATCAGACTTGCAATATTTTATTCAACCTCTCATTCAAGCACCTTCCTTAATGCTTCTTATCTAACATTCCATACCTTGAATTGACAAGAGAATTTGATAACCACGCTCTATCTTCTTGTCTTGGTGACATGGAAATATCATATTTTTCTATCATATGATCATAATTTTTTTGTGATTTAAAGCGCACCAATTATGTGGATGACTTAAGTTGTTTATTTGCTTGACAAATTCAGAGGCTATTTCAACAAAATATTTTCAACCATTACATTGTGATTTATACTAGATGTTCTCTAACAAAGAAATTGAATCTTTGGAACCCATGTCTACCAAAGCTCTAGCAATGGCTAGAATAACCATTTTTTTGAGGTAAATAGTTTCCAATTTTCCACAATCTATTTTAATATTACTACAACAAGTTCAAGCCCCTCAATGATACCAATTAACTTTGTCGACCTTTACCATCCCTTAATAACCCATCATGATTTATTTTCCTAAGGATTTTATTCTCACCCATGCGTGTTGCCAAAATATACTAATGACTCACTCTTTCCCAAAATCCATTAGTGACTATCAATTTTGCATTCACTCATAAGGTCCATCTCCATGGAATATTTCATCCATGATTTCCATAGAGAATAGGTCCCACCTTGTGGTATAAATAAATTGACTTACCACCTCTTGTATATTGTCTGCAACGCTTTCATAAAGTGAAAAACTAGTATAAGTACTACAAGTTATCCAATCATTCAATTTCACCTGCAATTTCTCATCTTCGTCAACACCAAATATCAGGACCTTTAACTTTCCACAATCATAACCAAGAATAATGTGCATCCAAGGGAAACAAGACAAAATACTCCCTTCAAATTTAACCATTTTTTTTTATACAACTTTGTATTTCCCATATTTAGTCCTTCTTTTGATGTGCATGAAACAATATCACCATTCCCAAGTTAAATCAATGATGCACATTTTTTCATAGGATTTGCAGCAATCGTTGCCACTAGGATTTCTCTAATGGTCATAAGTTTAACGAAGAATATCAATTTATCCATGTGAGATGCCTGAGGTCACCAAAACCACTTTAAATAAAATTCTCTATATCAACATTTACAATATCATAAAGAGGGCCTTCCATCTGATCCCAAATATCCATATTTGCAAATTTCACAATAGTTAAAATGTCATTCTATAGCCAAATGATTCTTTGAGCCTTTAGAAGTGAAATCCATACTCAATCGTAGAAACAAATTAAGATAGTGGGGACACAAACACATTCATACTATATGTTACACATTATTTTGGTCACCCTGATGATGGTTACATAAACATGTGTTCAGGTTCCCAATATAATCTTTTGCCTGAGAAAAGCCACCTCTTTCCACCCTTGCAAGATGTATTTTTGGAAGGCCGCCGCGAGCAGCTCCCTTTACACAGTGCGAAAATCCCTAATTTCCGCATGTTGTACTATATCTAGTCCACATGATTTTCGTAGGCTGATATATAGGTAGGTCGCAACGACACTTTGAAACTAAAAGAGGAAAGAAGTTCTAGCAGCTTCTAGGAGTGGAGAATTCTAGAAATATGAAGTGGCGTCCGTGTGGTTATGATCCTACTAACTTCTCTGATTTGATGGGATCATCCACATCTCTTTAACCACTTTAGCTTCTCCTATATAATGATAGGATCTCATGGAAAAGGTTAGAGGTACAAGCATAAAGAAGCATAGAGATTGAGAAAGAATAGGATGAAGACTGTGAAGAATCTTATTTCAAGTGATGCTTGAGGTCTCCATTCATCCATCAAGTTTTTGAGAGAAGTCTTCATGCAAAAGGTAGGAGCAAATGTATGTGTGTGTCAGAATGAAGGGCCACTAAAAGGGAACTTGCGACATCAAGGCAATTCGGTTGTATCTTCTACCTTTCATTAATATAATACAGTGGCATGTCTCTTTCCCATAAAATGATTGATATTTTATCACATGACTCCTTGATCACATGTTTAGGTTATCATTGAATTTCTCTATTGCTACTTTCATGTTGGTCGATTTGTGTTATTACAGATCTGATCTCGTAGGAGCATTGGAGCAAAGCAGGATCAACAAAGACATAAGGAAGCGATTCATAAGGTATGTTATCTATTCCTCTTTTGGTAATTAAATTCAATGATCATAATCTAGGGAAAGCGTATTGTTTCGTCTTGTTTTGTTCTAGGTCCAGGTGGATCTAGGGGGATTAGTTCATGTCCGCATCTACCGATTTACCTGTTAACAAAATTGGTGAGTCCATCGGGGAGAGTACAACTTGATTGTGGTTTTTTGTTGGCCATTTTATTATAGCCTATCTTTTACATTCTATTTCAGTCTCTGAGTCTATGGGAGATCCAATTAGACTCACTGGGTTTAAAATTTTCCTAAGACCATTTGTCTTTTTCCAAAATTTTCTATTTTATGGAACGCGTACACACTGCACCCTATTGGTAGCTCGCGTAAACCTTCCATTTCCGAACCCTAGTGGTATGTTTCAGTGTAGGATTTATGTGACCTACATGACTATTGGCCTACGGAAATCACTCATTTACGCATTGCTTTATACTATCTTCCCGCGACGGCATTTGAAAACTCTTTTGGATTGGGTCTTGACCTCTACCATTGCCCAGTTTCTGTTTCAGTCAGCTGGAAAAAGATTTTTTACCAGTTCTTGAATGCTTTTGTTTGTTTCAACTTGATCTTGATTGATTTTGGAGATCGAACACCTCTCTTTTCATATTTTTTTATCTTTGTTTTGGCCGACAACGACATAATCTCTGGATTTGAGTCTGAGTGCTTGCTCGATCAAAGCTCTTGTTTTGGGTTTGGATTTGTAAGTTGATTGCATCTTATGGATGGCTTAATGATCAGAAAAAACATTTCTTATTCGCATTTGAATAGACTTTTTCTTGTCAATTTTTATTTTTATCTCCATTGAAAGATCGATTTGGGTGTTTGTTGAGTATTTTATTTTCATTGGTTTCTTTCCTTTTCTTACAAATCCACCTCTTTTAAGAAATCATTTATTCAGAAAATATTGGCGTTAAAATATTGAAAGAGAATGAATAGTGAAATTACATTGTCAATGATTGTTTGGTACTACATTTAAAAAGGGAATTGTATATCATAGTTTGCATTGTTCCATAAAACTTCTTTTTCCCTGCTGTAGATAGAATTCACCGAAAAAAAGTTTGTATCATTCATTTCTTTTTACGCATTGTTGGGTCAAGGTCTCAACAACATTGGTTTCATTTCCATCTTCCTCTTGTGTAAACAACAGCCTCTAAAACACAACACAATCTAAAATGTATTAGTAACTTTTATTTTCTAGAAACTCTTCTCACCAACATTATCTAGGCTAGCGCTTTGGAATAGGTTGTAAGACACACTCTCCAAATCCTAAAACACACTATAGTATCTTGTGATAGGGAGTGTTGAAATCCATTTGCAACATTTTGTCCTGGGAAGCCCTTATCACACAAGGGTCAAACCTGAGGTCGCATTAAGACTGGCAGAGTTACTCTCCCTGCTTTGTTGGTCTTGGTGTAGAGATCGCACGTATTATGGGGGTCTCTTGAAGGTATACCCGCAATTATGAGTGGAAGCCTCTTGAGTTGATTTCGGGATAGATACCCTGCCTTTGTGCATGGATCAGACTGTCGACTATTCCCCCAGGCATCATTGTTGTTTTTGGTAACATTAGTGGCCTATCTTCTTAGCAATTATTAACACAAGGTGACTGTGGAGGGGCAAGTCTTTACGGTACCTGGAATCAACGTTGTCCAAACTCACTCGGGCTCCTTGGAGGGTATACCCATGATTGTGTGTGGGAGCTTGCACCAAGGTGTAAGTCCGTCAAGCAGGTCATCCACGTAACTTTTCCACCCGCTCTATCCTAGCCCCTTCTTGTCTCGACTTCATGACGTTGGATTTCATCACCAACTAGTGACTTTGGAACGAAAAGGTTTGTTTGCATGATTTGAACTCTAGATTTTATTAGTGACTATTGTTGTTTTCCGTAGTTGGCCATAGAATTTATTTCGTAAGATTTTAGCTCGATCACCATTGAATTTCCACATCGCTTGTGGAGAATGCAAGGAATAGCCCCATAAGATATGGAAGGTTCTCAACCCTTGCCTATCAACTCACTGGAGGTCTCTCCTCAACAGAGTGAAGTCCAAGACATTGCCACTCCACAAGTGGAAAGGACTGACTCTTTAGAACAATTCTGCATTATAGATTCTCTAGAGGGCTTGCGACTTCCTCCCGACTCTATGAGACGCATTGTTCGAGTGAATTCATCCAGAGAAATTGTTGTTGAGTCTTCTGGATTACCAACCGGACCTTTCACAAGCCTTGAAGGTCAGGATCCTTTTTGGACTACTGGAATTTTTGGACGAGATCTTTTTGGCTCAGGAGTAGGCGTTGATATCACTGTCACACCTGAGGTACCCGGAACATATGATACAGACGCGATACCTTTTACTACCGCCTATTATTTCCTTGGTTCAGACGCTCAGCCAACCGACCATATGTTGACTATCCCCCTTCAGACACCCCATTTTACAATGGTCCCAAATACTACGACTATTCCCACCAAGAATATGGTGGCTTGCCATGCCCCCATTGGCACGCCGCTTTCGCCCAGACTCACCCCAACACTTCCCCCCAGATATCATGCATTGAATGCTTCTATTCCCATTCCTACACAAATCCCATCAGGAACTCCTGGCATTTCCAATCCTTCTGGGCACAATCTTGTTCCTGGTTTTATTCTGACACTTCCTCGGCCCCCTTCCAGAGGGTCTCTTCTATCCCTTATTGGAGGAAACAAACCTAGTGGCACCACCCAGTCTTTCACACCTAATTACTAGATTCCTGTTGGTGGACAATTTCACCCTAGAGGCCAGACACAATCCCCTTTTGGAGGTCAAATCCCAATTGGGACACAACCCCTGATTGGAGGGAAACCCCCACCCACCCCACCCTACCCTCTGGACATAACATACCTTCATTCTTGGCCCATTATTGGAACTATCTTATCCAAAATAATCTTCAATCGATTGGGGGGCAACAGCCTCAAGCTAGATCTTTCATACCCCCTAGTACAGGCCAACTATATCTAGGTCCATCCAATCCCATTTGGGGCTTGAATGCTCGACCCAACGTCCCTGTTCAAGGGAACAACCCTAACCAATACAACCCTGTAAGTTACATGCCTCCACACCATCAACCGCATTTGCCCGGATCTTCGCATTATATGCAAACTGCTTACAACCCTACTGGTATACCTACGAGACTTCCTCCCCAAAGTCACCAGTACCCCCACATGAATAGACAGTTACCCTTCTTAGCCACCCTGGACCTCCCTGATCTGTCTAGAATTTTAAATGATCCTATCAGTCACTCTCCTCAATGGCCCATAATATCGACCAAACTACCATCCGACATTCCTAAGTTCGATGATAAATCGGGAGAGGACCGGAACAATCATGTAATGACTTTCCACCTTTGGTGTTCATCCAACTCTTTGATGGATGACTCTATTTGATTATGTCTTTTTCAATGAACTCTCACGGGTTCAACCGCGAAGTGGTATATAGAATTACCACGAGGCTTCTTCACCAACATTAGCACCCTTGCCATGGCTTTCCTCACCCACTACCAATTACCGATCTATTACTAAACAAGAACCAAAATTTTGAGTTCTTTAAAACAAACCAAAGCCACACATCTCTCTGATCACATTCATGAGTGGCAACGGAGATGACGTCTAATCAAACTCGAGCTTCCTGATCAGTTACTGGTAGAGTGGTTCACGAAATCATTCGTGAATGACATCACTCGTGACATCACCATGGGTGGAGTTGTCACAGAATAATAAGCGATCAGTCGTTCTCAATACCTTGACCTCATTTACTCACAAATAGGTACTCTTTACGATTTACTCCCTGATGCACCTCGTCGTTCTACTACTGCTACTTCAACTACTCCTGCTACTTCTCATGCAACTGATGGTGTGATTGGCACTTTCCATGCCCAACCCCACTCCGCACAAGCCTCTACCACCAACCCGAAGTCTGTTGATTCTAATGTTCAACATGCTCTGTCTCCTACTCCTCCCGCCGGTAAGACTTCTGAGGTGAACTCTTTTCAATCTACCCCTGCTGGAAAGAATAAATCTAAAAAAGGGAAGGGTAAGAACAAGGAGGATAAAAATAATCCACAATCTGAGAATACCAAACACAACCTGTTGACGATAAGGATAAGCGCAAACCCCGATACCCTTGTCTTATCTGTGGTGATGATCACTACACTAAGGATTGTCCAAGACGGGCCGAGGTTACCAAGTTCCTTCAAGGGTCCTCGAAACCGCCTACACCGGCTATGTTGTCGTAACCCTTCCCTTCTCAACAGCAGGCCCAATTGGTCATTCATGACCAACCTTTCCCCTCCACTACTTCCTATGTCCTCATGTGTACTGGTGATTCAAAAAAGAATGACATCACACTTACCACTCGAGCCAAAGATTATTCTTCCTCCAAGGATAAATTTGACGAAATACCACCTTCATTGGTTCAACCATCTCCCTCGACTCCACCTACCGATGGTCCTCTTCATCTCAAACGAGCGAGCCTAGATACAGTTCTTCACCCTCCCCCAAAGGGTGTTGTTTGAAAGTCTGCTTTCAATCCTCATGTGTATGCTGCCCAGAACTATAATATTGTAGAGGATCTGGCTCAAGCATCGTCTGTGATGTCGGCCCTCAAAGTCCTTTAGAGTTGTCCTACACAGCGGAAGGAGCTACTGAAATCTATTGGTGGAATCGATCCTACAGATATGAATTTAATAATTTTTGACTTGGAAGATCACATTCCAAGGCTGCCTCCTCAGCTCGTGTTTCAAATACAAGTTGTTGTCGCCGACAAGAACATTTGTAGAACAATTATCGACGAGGGTGCCTCGACGTGTGTCATCTCCATCGCTTGTTGGAAAGCCATCGGATTCTTCCCTTAACTGAATCACACAACATGCTCAAATCCTTTAATGGCTCTGGATTTAAACCTTACGATGTCCTTCCCTTGTTGCCCATCACATTAGAAGGAAAATCGGTCAGTGTAGAAGTTGAGGTCTTTGCCGCACCTCTCGATTACAACCTTTTACTCAGCCGTAGCTGGATTTATTCCATGTGTGCAGTTGTGTCCACTCTTTTCTGTGTTGTACGTTTTCCACATCAGGGAAAAGTAATTATGGTGGACCAATTGGCCTTCTTTAACTCTGATACATGTACCAGCAATGTACCTTTCATTGTAAAGACACCTCCTAGATATGAGAATATCTATGTGGGTCTTCTAAAAGATTCCACTCTGATGGGTACTTTCCCCATCCCACCACCCGACGTTCCACCTCCTTTGGTTGCCTCGATCAACATGATATCCACCTTCATCTACGAAACTCCCGTGTCTTTTGACCCATGGGTAGTACCCGCACCCGGTGATTATCTTCGCTATGGCAACCAGATGCCATTGAGTCTGGTTGAATCTGCTTACCAAGCCATTCAATCAGTATCCCCCTCTAGCCCCTCTTTTTTCGATTCATCTCCTGATCCTTTTCACGTAATTTTTCCCACAGATGAGATGATTATGTTAGTTATGTCCATGGAGGACACTCTTTGGGACGATGGACATCATCGTTCCATTCTCTTCCTGGAACAACACACCCTCGAGAGTTACTAATGGATTTCGACTCCATCGATCATTGTCGTTATTACTTCGGTTCCCGACTCCACACACGATGTGTTATATGAAGGGAAATTAAGAAACATTTTACCCACCATCCCCCTTGACATCTCTATCAAACTTGGAGTTGTTGAAAATGTGCACATTGAAGCTTCATGTTTCACTGATGAAGTTGCCACGTATCAATCTCTTTTTCAAGAATTATGTGACGTCTTCACCTGGAGCTATGAAGAGATGCCTAGTATTGACCTCGATATTGTTGTACACGAAATCAAGACATACTCGGGCACTAAACCCGTCCGGAAAATACTTCGACCGGTCCACCCTCGTAAAGCAACCGCTATCAAGATTGAAGTCGAAAAACTTCTTAAAGATGGCTTTATTTATCCCGTGGCTTTAACTGATTGGGTATCCAATCTCGTTCCGGTTAACAAGAAACAAGGTACAATCCATGTCTGTGTTGATTATAGGGATATCAATAAAGATTGTCCTAAAGACAACTTTCCCACCCCCTTCATTGACCAAATCGTCGACGATTGTGCCAGGAGTGAAATATTCTCTTTGATGGATGGTTTCTTCGGATATAATCAAATCAATATCGTACCCGTCGACCAACACAAGACCGCTTTTATTTGTCCTTGGAGCACTTTCGCCTACCGGAAACTACCCTTTGGTTTAAAGAATGTTGGTGCCACGTTTCAACGTGCTATGTCTTATGCTTTCCATGATATTAAGAACATTGTACAACGATATTTAGATGACCTACCAGCGCATTCCATGCATCGTAGTGATCATCTGACCCACCTCCAAGTCATTTTCCTTCGTTGTCGGTTCTATCGTATACGATTAAACCCACAGAAATGTGTTTTTTGTGTGGAGTCCGACCAACTCTTAGGCTTTATTGTGTCACGTCAAGGGATTCGGGTAGATCCTTTGAAATTTGAGGCCATTCTCAATCTCCCTCCCCCTTCTTCACTTCGCCAGCTACAAAGTTTGCAAGGGAAGGCAAACTTTCTACGTCATTTTATCTCGAACTACGTTGAGTTAACGCTCAGATTTACTTGACTTTTAAAGAAAGGATCTGAATTCGTATGGAACACCACTGCCAACAAAGCCTTCGATGTTTTGAAATTAACTTTAACCCGTACCCCACTACTTTTCCCACCCGATTATAATCGAGATTATTTCCTTTATCTTGTTGCTTTAGATTTGACCATCGCCATGGTTCTGGTCCAAGAGGACGATTCTCATGACGAACATGTTATTTATTATTTGAGTCGGAGTCTCACGACTATTGAAGCCAAGTATTTACATGTTGAAAAACTGGTCTTGGCAACTGTTCAAGTTGTCCAACGTTTCTGGAACTATATCCTTTTACGCAAGACCACTGTGATTTTCAATTGCAATCCTATGCAACACATTCTTACATGCCAGTTACTAGGGGGGAAATACTCTATGGATTGTGATACTCCAGGAGTTTGAATTAGAGTTTGAACGTGCTAAGTCCAAGAAATCCTTGGTGTTTGTTGAATTGATATGTGACCTTCCCTGTCCTGAGATGAAAAATGTAGCAGAGGATTCATTACCCGATGAATCTCCTTTTTTGATCAGTTCCGATGACCTTTGGTATGGAGATATCATTATATATCTCCAAACTCAAACTTTCCAGCCCGATTTGTCTCGTACTGACCGTCGTCGCATACGTTACCAAGCCCATCAGTATATTATCCTCAGTGATACTCTTTATCGTCGTGGAGTTGACTCCATTTTTCAACGATGTCTCATGTATGATGAGGATGAAAAAGCTTTGAATGACTTCCATTCTGGAGCATGTGGTGGTCACATGTCTGGGTATGATACTTCCCAAAAGATCTTACGAGATGGATATTTTTGGCCTTCTTTATTCAAAGATTGTATTCTCGCCGTCAAAAAATGTCACGCTTGTCAAACATACAACAATAAAATAAGATCTCACCCTACTCCCTTACATCCTATAGTTTCCATTGGACCCTTTGCTAAATGGGGCATCGATTTCATGACATGTAACCCTCACTCAGTCGGGGAGCATGGGTACATTATTATAGTCGTAGATTATTTCACGAAATGGGCTGAGGCGTTGCCTATATTCGACAACATAGGAAAAACTATAGCCCTATTCATCTTCAATCATATTATTACACGATTTGGAATCCCACAGGCTATCGTCACCGATCACGGTAGCCACTTCAAAAACTTTATGATGTCTGAGATTACAGAAAATTTGGGTCTTTGACATGAAAACTCAACCCCCTACTATCCACAGGCCAATGGCCAAGTCGAAGCAATAAACAAAGTACTTATTACCATGCTTCGACGGATTATCAAAATTCACAAAACGAGTTGGCACACGATGTTGTTCTCAGCATTATGGGTCTATCAGACATCCGTGAAGTCAGCTATGGGGCTTACACCTTTCCAATTAGTGTATGGTTTAGAAGTTGTTCTATCGATTGAATGTGAAATTCCATCATTAAAACTAGCCATCCAACTTCTCCCAAACACCTTTGCTGAGGAGGAACGTCTCTTGTATCTTACACAATTGGATGAAACCCATCACGATTCCACCCTAGTTATTGAAACCCAGAAGAAACGCGTAAAATCCCAATATGACAAACATGTCAAGCCACACACATTTTCTGAAGGAGATATAGTTCTCCTCTATGAACAAAATCATGATTTGCTAGGAGCTAGAAAATTTGAAGCTATGTGGCGAGGCCCTTATATTATTAAAAGAGTGTTAGAGAAGGGAGCATACGAGTTAGTATATTACGATGGCACTCCTTTGAGTGAACCCAGAAATGGGCTTTACTTGAAGAAGTACTACGCTTAGCCTATATCGGCATAAGCACTTGTATTTTTACTATATCATACTCTTGTGTGTGACTTTAGTGTGTTTCTAGTTTTTGACTTTTACCACTGGCGACTTACCCTTCTTTGTGTTTGGTCTCTAGATGTCGGTTTTTTCGCTACCTCATATTGGCTTCGTTGATGGTGCTAGTCGTAGTAACCAGAATTTAGCTTCTATTGCTTGGGCAATCTATGCACCCTCAAACTAACTTATTTGTCTACAAGGTGTTTGTCTTAGTTGAGCGACCAATAATATCGCAGAGTATAGTGCGGTCATTGATTTATTGAGTAATGCTATTTCTCTTGGGATTCGTCGCTTCATTATATGACTTGACTCCCAGCTAGTAGTTCTACAACTAAACAATGTCTATACCATCCGAAGCCCTACTCTATTAAGGGTATATTTACGAATCCAACTCTTGGAACGTCATTTCGATTATATTGAATATCAACACATTCCTAGATGTCTAAATACATTAACTGATGCTCTAGCTAATTATGTATTAGACATACATTTGAGACATTTGTAATTCCAACCACATTTCACATATTTTATAAAGAGTAGAGTAAACCGGTAAAAGCCTCATGTATATATATATAATGATATAATGTTTACAAAAAGAGTTTTCATCTGAAGATCAAAGCATCAAAATATAGAACCCATGGCCCCTACAAAATGGCTTCATGGATGCCTCTCACGATAGCATACTATTGTTCTCACTACCCTGCATAGTAACCGACTAAGTGAACCGGATACGCCTATAGTATGGAATTGATAACTCCTTGGGATCTCCTCGATGGATATATTAGGGATGTCTATCATCAATCCTTCCAGGTTCTGTTCTATCACATCATAATCCTTGGCATCCCATCCAACCACTATGCGTTGCCTCTGAATAGGAGAAGACCCTGGGGGTCGATATGGCCCTACATCTGCATGATCGAAATTTTTTTATTAGTCTTTCGATTGGAAACACAAAAAACATTAAATATTTTAAAACCTCATAAAAACATTGTAAAAACACAAATGCCTTTCTTACCTAGATCTCCCCACTGAGATCCCTCAGGGAGAACCAAATATGGATCACCCTGAAAGTCTAGACCAGCATAAGCATAATCGTCAATCATCAAGATTTGCGGTCCTAACCAATTGAAGAATGCATCATCATACTTCACAATTTGGCCCGCCACATGTCGTGTCATCAGATCACACCATCTTTTCATTTATGGGTCTCTCAGGGCTGGTATTCCCCATTCCACCTACAGGCGTAGGTGTGGAACTCTTTCGAGGAAGAAAGATACTAAAATAGAAACATAACTGAACTGTTTGAGGTCCCCGTTCTTTCTTTTCATGAGTTGAGTTTTCATGCTGCGTAATAGACCGTCACACCAATTGAATACTTGAGGCTCCAAGCATTCAATAGCATATTGGAAGTAACTTTGGAGTGCCATGTGTGGTGAAGCACTCCCTATCATCTGTGCAACAGTAAACAAGATGGTTCTGAGGGTCAAATCTCCCACCCCTCGGATTGCTACTTTTCCTTTACGTTTTTCAGCGTCAGGTTCACAATGCTCATGAATGTACTCACTCATGGGAAATCCACCACCTTGATCATCTGTCAAAGTCATGCGTGCCCCACGACGTGACAACTCTGTCAGGAAATAAATATCCTCAATATCCAAAGAGAGGACATGAACCCCCACGTGGAATACTTGTTGTTCTGAATCCCACATATGAACCATATATTCTAGTAATCTCCGTTGGGCTCTCATGGTCTGAACTTTGAAGAATTTTAATAGACAACATTGTCAGAGGGAATTCACGGTCCCCAGATCATTTAAATCCATAAGATCATCTTCTTCGTGCTCACGCTCCCTCCATTCCAACATCTTTGCAAGCAAATACCTGCATGGGAAACAAAGAAGATCTTTAGCACACCTTTTCAACATTTTTGGGGATTTTTAGTGAGTCAACGTTCACTTTTCTTTTTGTTTTTCAGCCGCCGCAAACAAACTTCAAATACAGTGTGGAATTTCCATGGGTGTGCCTTAACGCACCTGTGAAAATCATTGATTTCCGCAAGGCCCATTATAGGCCACTAGCGGCGGCCCCAACGCACGACTAGCAGTCCCAAATCATGAAAAAATCTTGATTTTTTACCATCAAAAACAAAAATTAATCCGTTGAAAAGATAGAAGATGAGATGCTTACCTCTTTTACACAATTCATTCGTGGAATGATCCCCTCTAGCCTCCGCAATCCGTCGCCGCAATTGAGGTAAAAGACAAGGGTTTTTGGTAAGTTTTTCACCAAGTGAAAATAAAATGGTGAAAAAGACTTTTTACTTCTATTTATTACTTTTTTATCATTTTTTTCTAATATTTTGTTGTATATAAATATATTTTGGTCAAAAACCCTTTAAATCTAAAGGTCTTGTAAGTGTTTTGTTCCTTGTAGGAAGAAATTTAGGACTTTGGACAATGAATTATGGACAGTTTTTATGATTTATTCTATTTTTGTCGCATGTACAATTACTTTTTAAGGTTTTTTAGAAAAACCTCGAGCATAGTCTTTGT
>ML799698.1:168523-180761 GCA_009831015.1 Picea engelmannii | reverse complement strand
GGTGTTGGGTTATGAAAAAGGTACAAATATCTTCCTTATTTCCACAATTCATGATATAATCTTGATTGACTTTTCGTTTAATTAAGGATAAATAGGATAGAAAATGATTAATATGCTTTCTAGCATTATTATTTAAGTTATATTAAATGAGATTCTAAAATATGATTGGAATTGTTTGATTTTGTTACAGGATTGGATAAATGTTTCAAGCCCGAGATAGCCAAGGAGATCTTGAATATGCACAAGCTATTGGAGGTTGAGGACTTTTGGTGCAAAGCAGTTTTGAAGATGATTGATTTTCTATATTGTAACTTTATAATAGTAAAGCAATCCTGAGGATCTCTCGATCCTCGGGATGGCTTAATTTACCCAGATTATTATGATATATAGAGGGTAATATATCCTAAAAGGGATATAGAGAAGAAGAATTATATCCAGGTATTCAGAACTTAGAATTGCTCTGCGCAAGCAGTTTTTGTAAATGTCATACCAGCTATGGAATCAACAAAAACTTTGAACATTTTCACCATTTCTACATACTGAGTTTCTAGTGGTAGTGCTTATGAGGACTAAGGGCCCAGTCTGAAGGAGTTACTATTTCAATATGTAATCGTATCAGTTTTGATTTTTGTTTTATGATTTAAATTTCCTTTACAATAGTTAAAGATAGATGCATAAGTGTGTTAATTATTTATTGTTGATTGCTTATAAGAGATGGATGTTTTGGTTTGAATGTTAATAATTGTTGTTTCAACTTCCATTGTTGTAGTTTGCTTTTTGACAGTTCCTCACATTTTCATACGCGTTGTTCATTTTCCTTAGATACGCATTTGTTGTTCCTTTCAATTAAGTTACATTTGTCATTCCTTTAAATTAAGTTACAATTGTTGTTCCTTTCAGTTAAGTTAGATTTGTTTTCCCTTTCGATTAGATTATAATTGTTGTTTTCTTCTACAGATAGAATAATTCGCTATTTCCTTTCCAGCAATTTGATTCATAGTTGATAGTTACTTCTCCAGGTCTTTACTTAGATTCAATTACTTATTTTTAATTAAATGAATTCAATAGATTAGTTAGTTCATTTTCATTCGCAGCATGTTAGTAATCAGATTTCAATTCTGTTAAGTAAGATCTTAGTCATAGAATCTTTAATGAACATTTGAGGAACTTGATTGTGAATAAACTCGGGTTTTCTTTAACTATGTGATTTTAGCCTCTACGAGCTATCTGCATATAATTTGTTGATATTCTTGAGATAAAAGACAAATCCTCGGATTGATAAATTAATGTTAAACTAAGGTTGTTTTTAGACATCTTTAGACCCGAACATTTTGGCATCGTTGCCAGGGACAATGTCAAAGGTAGCATAGGTTGTGTCTCTGGAGGACCAGGTATTGAAGACAGAAGGTAAGAACCTATGCAAGCAATAAGTAAGATGCTTATGCCAATTCTTACCTCCAGTTGACACTTAAGAGGTCATATATGTGTTTCTTTTTGAATTTCTTTTTGCGTGAAGTGTGTATGACTAAGAAGAAAGATCTTGAAAAAAAAAAATCCCCACCAAAAACTACCAAAGCCCAGGGCTCGGTGCTCCATGGGAGAAGCACTTTCATAGACGACATCATTCAAAAAGTCGAATCTCAAGCTTTGGTTGGACCTAGGAAAGGACCTGTCTAAATTCCTTAGGCAATAGTTTCCCCAATTGAAGCCAACACTGAGATTCATAGAAAAACTGAAGGGACTGAGCAAATATTTCAAAGCATAGACCTTCCACCCCTCAACCCTTTAGATGAGGGAAATTCTCATAATTTGGAGAAGGGAGAAGGAGAAACCAGCGAGGTTGCCAAGGTAGACCCATCACCACCCCAGGATCCTAAATCTCCTATAAAAGAAGAAGGCATACCCAAAATCCCAAATAGAGGGAGTGTAATCAAATCCTCAATAGGATCAAATAATCAACCACCCTGAATAGAACACCTGGATCAAGAAATTATTGAATATTTTTGGCACATTTTCGATCAAATGGCATAACCAAATCAAGAACGAACCCAAACCTCCACGTTGGAATATATGATAGTTGATCCAATCGCCAATGCTCCCATGAAATAAACCCCCCTACAGAACATTCCAACCTTCCATGGATTGATTTCAGAAGACCCGGACGCATTCTTATTCGAATTCGATGTCCTATGTAGAGGGTATGATTACACCTCTGAACCCCAAAAATTAAAATTGTTCCCCTCTACCTTGAAGGGAGCATCTCTACATTGGTTTATGGGATTAGGAGGTGGAACCATTAACTCATGGGATGAGATGAAACAAGCCTTCTTGACAAAATATCAAGATTATTGTAGAACTAGGGACCTAAAAGATGAAATCTTTCAAATGACTACAAAATACAATGAATCATTAGAAGAATATGTTGAGAGATTTCAGTATAACTTGAAGAGATTGCCCTATGGTACATTACCAGGTGAAGTACTTAAAGAAACTTTGATTAAAGGTATGAAGGATGAATGGGTAGAAACATTGAATCTAATGGGGAAGGGTGATATTTATCAAGAAATTTATGATAACATCATTCTATTATGCATCAAGTTCTCATGAGGAAGTACACGGACCATATCAGAAATGTGAACTTCCCTCACCATAAATAGAAACATTACCAGTGGGAGTGTTACATGAGCTAAAGTTGGTAATCTCTTAGAAAATTTCAAAACAAATATTCTAAGCACTTTGACTACACAATTGGATGTATTGCATGCCAAACAAAAACAAGCAGAAGAAGAACAGACTTTGGCCATATTTTTCCATAGATGCAAAAAAAATCATGGTCCAAGGGAATGTCCTTTGGATGTGGTTCAGGTTTGTGCTATTTGCGCCAAGGATCATGATACAGAGAAATTCCCATCGCTCCCTGGACTGAAAGTTGTCTTTAGAAGAGCAGAAGAGGAAACATAACCATTATATTTGATGGCTCAACATTGTCAATGGCAATATTTCCCTCTAAATACACTCCAAGACCCCTTCTCTTTCTTTTCTGGATAGTATAATCAACAACAAAATTCTAGTAATACATGGCAGAACCAGTCATTTGCTAATTAGAACTGGGAGCCCCAACAATACCCACCTGCAAATCCCACTTGGCCAAACCAACCACCTGCAAATATGATCTTCCATAATCAACCAACTGCAAGTTCCACATGACCTAACTTACAATACCCCATCTCATCCTAGAAAAACTCAAATAACAACCCCTACCCTCCACAGTGGCCCAATACAACTGCCCAAAATCTAAATTCGAACCAGAATTGGCAGCACCCCATGGGGATAAACAATCAACCCATGGGGATGGCCCCTCAAACCCAACCCACGTTGCAAGCTCCACTCCAACTACCCCAAAACCCTCAATCAAAATTGCGACCTCAATTACCAACCCAACCCCACCCAAATCCTAATAATAGACCAGCTCAGATCGTCCAGATTATGGAGAATGGGGAAGAGGAGAACAACTCGGTAGGGTGCAATGAACTTCGATTGAGATCGGGGCGTATAATATATCCTGAAGAAAATAATGTTTTCCAAGAGAAGGAGAAGGAAAATAACAAACAACCAACAATAACACCCTTGACTGTGGTAATAACGGAAGAAACCGAGTAGGGGGGAAACACAGTCGAGTCACAGGATCCTGATAAAGATGCAACTCCTTCCCCTTCATTCCTTGAAATATTGATGATAGAAAAACCTGCCATCTATCCTAACTTCAACATTGTAGCAGAACTCAAGAATTTATATGTCAAGATCCCACTCCTGCAGGCTCTGCAAGACATTCCAATATATGCAAAAACGATCAAGGAACTATGTGGGAGGAAGCCTGTTAGGAAAATTAAAAATTCATCATCAAGAGTTCGTGTAGAAGGAGCCTTGTCTGATCTAATTCTAGGTAGACAAGAACCAGTCAAATATGCAGATTCAGGGAACCCCATAGTAACAGTTCAGATCCAGGGTTATTCTTTTCCAAATACACTAGCTGATTTGGGGACAGCTATCAATATCCTGACTATGGAAACCTGCAACACCCTGGGTTTTGACTCCTTTGAACCCACCCCAATTATGTTACAATTGGATGATCGATCGGTGGTTAGACCAGTCGACACACTACATGACATAGCAATATCATTTTACTCTTGGGAATATCCAACGGATTTCCTCATCATCAACCCAAGAAGTGGACTCGAAGGGAATCCATTGATACTGGGTAGACCATGGCTCGCAACAACTAATGCATACATAGGATGACGAATGGGTAATATGCCAATTTCTAGAGGAGGTGTCACAAAAAATCTCATCTTATATCCTCCAGCCAAGCCAAGCTCAACTTTCATATATCCACAATTGCCACCACCACGGTATCCAAAAAAGGATTTATGATCCCCTCTCACGCTAGAAGAAGCTCTCAGAATCAAGAACCAGCTGGAGGATAACGTAATTAATGGGTTTATTAACAGCCCAGCCACCGTGGGTAATCCAACATGCCATATGCTCCAATATTTTCTAGACTGTGAAGCACAAGGAGACTCACTCGAAGATTTAATGGAACAACAAATCCTTAATACTGTTTTTCATAACAATAAATGCGTTGAGATCGCACCAGGGAAGTCTCTGAACATCAATGCCAATTTAGATGAGCAACAACAAAAAAAGTTGATTCAAGTCCTTTCTAAATACCAGCAATCTTTTTCCTGGGAGTATTCTGACATGAAAGGTATTGATCCACAACTCTGCACACACCACATTTACATTGAGAAAGATGCCCGACCTATCCAACAGCCATAGAGAAGATTGAATCCCCACCTCAGGGATATTATTAAAGAAGAATTACAAAATCTGTTGGACATAGATTTTATATACCCTATCTCAGATAGTCAGTGGGTCTCCCCATTAGTCATCGTCCCCAAGAAAAATGGGAAAGGGAGAATCTGTGTCGACTACAGGGAACTTAACAAAGCCACTCAAAAGGACCACTTCCCCTTACCTTTCATCGATCAGGTCCTGGATAGTTTGGCAGGAAAGAAGTTATTTTCTTTCCTAGATGGTTTTAGTGACTACAATCATATCCAGATTGCCCCAAAAGATCAAGATAAAACTACATTCACATGCCCCTGGGGTACCTTTGTATACAGAGTATTTCCCTTTGGACTTTGCAATGCTCCAGCCACATTCCAAAGGGCCATCCTAAGAATATTCAGCGATTTGATCAGTGAAGGGCTTGAATTTTACATGGATGAGTTTACTCCTTATGGAGAGGACTTCGATCAAGCACTGAACAATCTAGAGAAGGTACTAGAACGGTGCATTACTACCAAGTTATGTTTAAGCCACAAAAAATGTCACATGATGATGACAAAAGGTGTGGTACTAGGGCATTACATTTCTGCAGATGGACTTAGAGTAGATCTAGCAAAAATAGAGGTAATCCTTAATTTACCTACACCACACACACAAACTGAGGTACGTAGTTTCCTTGGCGCTTCAGGATACTATCACATATTTATGGAATATTTTGCAAGCACCGTTGCACCTTTACATGCTTTGACTAGTAATGTGGAGTTTCAGTGGTCTGACAAGTGTGATGTGGCATTTGCAGGACTGAAGAAGTTGATCTCGACATCATCGGTGTTGAGAGGACCAAATTGGAAAATACCATTTCACATCTCCATCGATGCATCAGATATTACCATAGGCACTGTCCTTGGATAGGAAGAAGACAATAAACCCTATGCCATTTATTTTATTAGCAAGAATATTACTCCAGGTGAACTTAATTATACAGTAATAGAAAAAAAAAAATAGTTGTTATACATGCCATCAATAAATTTCGTCATTATATAACAAGCTATCCAATTATTCTGTATACTGATCATTCTGCTATTAAATTTCTAGCTAATAAACCGATTACTAATGGACGGGTTACTCGGTGGTTATTAATATTTCATGAATTTGATATCACCATCAAAGATTGACCCGGGAGAGAAAATCTAGTCGCAGATTTCCATACCCAAAACAAATGAATCCTTAATAGTTGAAGATCAATTTCCATATGAGCATCTGTTTTTCGTCACTACAAATCCACCTTGGTACGCTGATGAAACAAATTATCAGAAAATTATCGACACATCTATCATCAAGGGAAAGAAAACTGATCATCCAGCGTAGCGCACGATTCACTTGGATAGGTGGATATCTCTTCCACACAGGAGTTGACCTCCAGATACACAAATGTGTACGTGATGACGAAATATATGACATACTAAAGGCAGGACATGATGAGCCCTATGGTGGGAATTTTGCAGACCGCAAGACTAGACACAAAATTTTACAGATGGGCTATTGCTGGCCCTCAATATTCAGAGATGCAAAGAAATACGTCCAGACCTGCGACAATTGTCAGCAGATGGGAAAACCAGGTCAAGATGATGAAATTCCCTTGAAAGCACAAGTAGTCGCTGAACCATTTGAGAGATGGGCACTAGACTTTGTTGTCCCCTTCAATCCAAAGTCAAATCAGAAGGTCTATATTCTAGTCGCAACGGACTACATGACCAAATGGGTAGAGGTAGAAGCCTTACCAAATGAAACAAAAGTAGTCATCAAATTTCCTTTAAATTATTTGTACGCTATGGACTACCCAGGGAAGTAATCACTCATTGGGGGTCACAATTTACAGCTCATAGAATCACCACCACCCTGGACAATTATCACATTAAGAACAAAGTTACTTCTCCATACCACCCACAGGAAAACGGGCAAGTAGAAAGCACCAATAAAGTCCTGGAGGCAATCTTGACAAAGACTGTCTCAACAAACCGATAGAATTGGGCTACTGAGCTCTCAAATGCCTTATGGGCTTATCGCACAACATGGCGTAACACCACTGGCTACTCCCCTTATCACCTAGTCTATGGTAAAGAACCCATATTCCCAATTGAGTTTGAGATCAAGACCCTAAGGATGGCTCAGAAAATTGGACTGGATCTAATAGAAGCACATAAACAACACCTTCAGCGACTCAACGAGTTGGATGAAGCATGTCTATCTGTTGTGGAGTGCATAGCCATTATTCAACAACAAAGAGAAACCTGGCACGACAGACATATCAAGAAGAAATAATTCAAGAAAGGTGATTGGTCACTTCTCTATGATTCCAAATTTCAAGATTTTTTGGGAAAATTACAGACACGGTGGCTAGGACCATATGAAATAAATGAAGTCCATGATAATGGAACGGTCACTTTAAGTACCATCGACGAGTCTGGATCTCCATTTCTGGTCAATGGACACCGGTCACGACTTTACCATCAACCGCCTTCAAAAGAATCTTTCTACCAGGAAGTAAGTAAGGACCCTACCGCTCAAATTGTGGCTAGCTGGGAAGCTAACCCAACCACTCCAACTCCATAAATGATGAATTTTGTTGACACTGTACATATTGTATATGGTTTTTTTTATATATATCTAATTGAGTTGTTAGTTTTCTTTTTTTTTAGTTTTATGAAAGTCACTTTGGAAAATAAGAACTAGGGAAGATAATTGTAATAAACACAATTAGCACTCTTTTTTGTTCCTTACTCATATTTTATCTTATCACACGGACCTTGTCTTCCACAGAAAAATGAATATGTCATGTTCCGCAACAGAGATCGGACAACTAGAATGAACTCAGACCATCCGATACTTGATTTTGAAATAAACTGACCCAATTGAATGAATTTAGTTGATGACTAATCAACCTTAGAATCAAGCAAAAATACATTTTCCATGGGAGGTTTCCAAGATTACCTAATCAGATGGCTAAAAATTTAACAGATATCGTTCCTTTCGCGCAACTGTTGTTCCTTTGAGTGTAGTTGTTGTTCATTTGAATGGAGCAACTGTCATTCCTTTTGTGCGACTGTTGTTCCTTTGAGTGTATTTGTTGTTCATTTGAACGAACCAACTGTCGTTCTTTTCGCGCGACTAATGTTCCTTTGAGTGTAGTTGTTGTTCATTTGAACGAAACAACTGTCATTCTTTTCGTGCGACTGTTGTTCCTTTGAGTATAGTTGTTGTTCATTTGAACGAAACAAATGCCATTCTTTTCGCATGACTGTCGTTCCTTTGAGTGTAGTTGTTGTTCATTTGAACGGAGCAATTGTCATTCCCTTCGTCACGATTGTCGTTCCTTCATCCCGGGTCCTGCTATGCATTCTAAAAAGGAACAAATGTTGTTCCTTCTATGTTTTTCCTTGTTGTCGTTCCTTTCCTTCATGTTGATTAAAACGTTAGCCATTCCTTTGGGGTACAACTTTCACTAAGTAATTTTTACCAGCATTATTTCTAACAATTTGTCATTATTTTGTGGACTATCTCTTATACCTTATCAAATTATTTTTGGATTAATTTCTTCGAAATATCTTAAATCTTGTTCATAATCTATAACCACCATAATTTGTTTCTTTTCCCTATACACATACCAATAAACTTGAATGATAATTTTCCTTCATATTATAATAAGGAATCTTAAGCACACTTTTACTTGGAATCCTTACACTTATTTATGCCATCCCTTACTCTTAAGGAGTAGATGAGCCCCCCTTTATAGAGCCCTAATATATATATATATAATGAATGATGAGAAAAGAAAAAATATAAAAACAAATAAATATAAGTCATAAACTTCTCCCACAAAGAATAGGGTGTCTCATCACGAGCCTACCTACCAAGATCATAGGATAATAATGTAAGTGACATTCCCACTATGGCTACCACACCAGGGCAATGGCCTTTGACATTTTTGTCAAAGGACAAAGGGTCTCATCACGAGCTGGCTTGTTCACTTAAGTTACAATCTAGTGAGTGGCATTATCATCATCTGGCTACCAAACCAGGCTAGTGGTCTTTTTGGGAAAAGATTATTCAAATATTTATTAAGGATACAGGCTCATCTATGGGTTAAAAGGCAACCCTGTTGAGGCTATGGATGCCTGCTGGCAGCAGTGGCTCTGCCTGTGGTATGGAAGTTTACCTTAAAAACACCAAGTTTCTGTGTGTCTCTAGATTTCCTTTACTCAATAATGGGGCTATCATTTCGGTTATACTCAATAACTCGGGAAAATTAACAACATTATGATATGTGGAATATTTTTAAATGAAAAATTTTAATTTATTCATCTTATTTATCCTTAAAAACATTTTTGAGCATAGGTACAATAGATCGAATTTCCCACAAAAGTGGACTATCGTTTATGATTACTGTTAAATTTGATTTTTGAAAATTATACATGATTGGTCCCCACTGGCGACAACAGTGTCATCATTACCTCTCACCGCAAATACCTACACTCATTACTTTCGCCTATGCTGATGGTCGAGGTCGACCTCCACATTAATGAGGGGAGTGGATGCTCGACACGCTTTCCGATAAGATTGTAATGATTGTAATAAATAGAAAACCCACATTTTTATACACTCGTTGATCTCTGATATTTTCTATTTTTGGTAATATTCTTCTCCAAGTTGGTCTAACCAAGTATGAAACCAGGAACGATAATCATTCTCATTTTCTCATAGAAAGATGGATGGTCGAAGTGTGCGCAGAGAGCCAACATTACTACAGGTAACTGAGCAAGAAAGAGAAATCCTACACCATCTGGGGTGGACGAAGTACTTCAACCAGTTGCAAGGTTATGATACAAACATCATGCTTAAATTATTTCAGAACTTACAGGGAGAAATCTCCATGGTTCAGGATATACAAATTCCAGTTACTCTGGAAATCGTAGCAGAGGCTACAGGTATCCCTAACTTAGGCATTCAATGGACAGGAAGATAGACAATGCTCAAAGAAGCTGTAGAATCCTTCATAGACCCTAGAGAGGAATTGGACAAAAAGGGAAAGGGACTTAACCCCAACACTCTCAACGAACCATGGAAAGAACTGGCAGGGCTAATTCAGAGGTACATCACCTATGATGGATGATAGGATGCAATCCAACCACGCCACCTCAAACTACTAGAGGCACTTAAGAAAATGTTAGTAATCAATCTACTATTTTTCCTAAATGCCATGTTACATGAGGTTGGTTTGAGAACGCAGAAATCCAAAGATCATGTTACTATCATCAACCATCATGGATTAGTTAAACTGATAGTAAATAAGGCTCTGAGTCAAACTCAATTAACCTGGGGTGATCTTGTTGAGGCCAATAGACCTCTACAACTAGAACAACCTGAATTATACCATGAAGACCCACCATAGGAAATTCAAGATATATATAAAGGGGACACCACTACCCAAATAGAATTTCCACCTACTCAACCTGAGGTTGAAGAAGACCCCGTTCAAATTACAGAGACTCAGACCTCACAAATAGAGGCACTAACGAGAAAGAGAAAAAGAGAAATGATTGTTCCTAAAACCCTGATTGATAGGAAGAGGAGAAGCAGACAGACAAGACAGCCTTAAGAAATTTAGGAAATGACCAAGCAAATTCAAGAGACGACTGAAGAAATTCAGGACACAACAAAATAGCTTGAAGAAATTCAGAACATTACAAAGCAATCTTTACAGGAAAATGTTTAGGAAATTGAGCCGGCAGAACAAACCTAACACAGAAACAGTCAGGAAGGCACCCAACCAGCATTGGAACACCTGACGGAACAATTTTTGAAGAGATATGAGATAGAAATAGCTTAGGTTTTAGGGAGTTTAGGGACCTCAATTGACAAAGATACCAATAGGCCAGAAGAATACCAAGAACGATCCTCTCCTTCAAAACCTGCCGAAGATTTTCCTGAGATTGAAATGTCATTCCTAGAATACACAACACAAGAATAACCTCATCCTGAGAAAAGAATCCCTCTTGGAAAGACAAAGGATTAGGAAGGAACAGAGGAACAACCACCTTCTGACCAGGATGAAGAAAACCTTAAGACCCATCATAAACATAAATTAGGCAAAAGCCATAGGAGAATCAGAAAGCTAAAAAGGAAAACAAGCTATTGAAGAAAAGGGATAAAAAGGTTGAAGTATTAAGGCAGAAAGTTGGCAAACTCAGGGAATTTATTAAAGAACTAAGAAAACAACTAGAACAAGTTGATAAGGCTTATAAAAGAAATAAAAACAAAAGGCCTAGAGTGAAAGGAAGAAACCATCTTCCTAAAAGAGCAGTCACTACAAACTCTGTGGAGACATAGACACACCCTGAAGAAATAATGATAACAGAAGGAACACTTCCTACAGAAACAATTTATGTCGAGGTACAAACAGATACCCTAGTCTCAGAGGAACTAGCTCAATCCCTTGAGCAGGATTCCACCATTAGGAGATTGGAGGACGAATTGATGCAGTCCCAACAAAGCTTGATTCAAAAAAGAAATGAATTGATGACTATGGTAGAACATCAAGTATCCCAGTCTTAGGAACAGAGTGTTATTATTGATAGACTGGAAGCAGAGCTTATACATGCCCAGCAAGCATTAACTCAATCTAGAGATGATATGGATGCTATGGAAGAATATTAATCATCTCAGTCTCAAGAATAGAATGCCATCATTGATAGACTAAAAGAAAAGCTTACACAAGCCCAACAAGCATTGGTTCAACCCAGAGAGGAGATGGTCACTATGGCTAAACATCAAAAGGTTGTTAAACAGCTGAAGAACCCATCAGTAACAAAAAGTGAGACTTATGTTGAGCTCACCAGAACCCAAGCGAAGGTGAAGAAGGTGCAAAAACCATTGGAAAAATCTTTGGAGGAAATCAAAGACATTTGTGATGTCTACTCTAATGTAATCAATTGCAGAGCTCTTGCTACCAATTATACCCTATTCTTGTTGGAACATTACCTATTGTTAAGGGTAAAATCCATCAGAGCAGGTAAGTCAATTACATTTTCCACTGTCCCTGAGTTCATTTCATGTTTTAGAGAGAACGAAGAGAAGGTACAATACTTCCTGTGTGAATTATACTTCCATAACTTCATTTTGAAAGATGACAGGGGAAACAAGCCTGGTCCCTTTATTAGGGATATACAATTTCGGGCATTCTTTTCCTTCACTAAAAACCAATTCAGATGGGGCCAAGCTCACAAGAATTTTATAAAGAGGGAAACTGGGTTAGATCTTTGGATCAGAGGAGAGCCCCCAAAGTCCTTTCCAGCCATTATGCGACATCAAACCTTCATGAAAAGGGGGGGGG
>ML799698.1:85541-110217 GCA_009831015.1 Picea engelmannii | reverse complement strand
ACCCACCTTCTGACATCTTCATATTAAATAATCTCTTCATTAGAAATACCTTATTCGACGCCGAGGGTTTTTCATACAATTTGGCCAACGCGTCCATCAAACCCTTCATTGTCTTTTCTTTCAAAATATTGAAAGCCACCGACACTGCCAGGCTCAACCATATCGTTCCTAGAGCCTTTCTGTCAAGAATCTCCCATTCTTCATCCTTCATGGCCACCGGCTTCTTTTCTACTCCGCTCAATGGTAGGAATAGATCCTTCTGATATAAATAGTCTTCCATCTGCATCTTCCATAACTAGTAGTTTTGGTCGTTAAATTTCTCGACCCTAAACTTTCCATCTTCCGACATTGCTTCCACTCGAACCAGGAACCCTCTTTTCCTGCGAGTTACCTTATGCTCTGATACCACTTGTTAGAAAAACAGGACCACGGAGCAATAAAATAAAACAAATGCAGAAATAAAACACAGAAGATACACAATACAAGAGAGACATAGATTTACGTGGTTCACCCAGTGTGGGCTATGTCCACCAGAGAAATTGCTAGGTCCTTCCTTTATTATTATCCAGCAAATGAAGGGATACAACCTACAGCAAAACCCACTGTAACTTCCTCTTCTTTCTCTCACAGTCTCCTCTCTCGGAATACAATATTCACCACCATCCATAGCCACGATACATTTCCCTCATAAAAGAGGGTTGCCTTCTAGGGAAAAAAACCCTAACATAATCTCTACCGTTAGATCTGCAACCTTATAATGAATGGTCCAGATTTACAATGAAATTACAATATACTTTTACAAGGCAATGTTTGCTTCAGGGGCTTCACCCCCAAACCCCTGCTAGGGGCCCGCTTTCCCCCAAACCCCCCAGTCGGGGGGATAGGCCCCCCGGACCCCGCAGAGGGGGTACCCCCCCTCTACACTCCCCCGTATGGAAGAGTGTACATACTTCTGGGGTGTAAATACTTCATGGGGTATAAACATGGCTGAAAGTAAAAGACCTATAAATCAGGAAGATAATCAGGCTCCACAACCAACACATGGAAGGTATGCACGTAGTAGTTGGAGATACTACAGTTTCAAAGATAAGTATCATTATGTATTGATTTTCAGTTAAAATGCATGTCTGTGATTCTTGTAATATTATCATGTATTCCATTGCAATGATATTTATTGTTAATTCTATTTAAGTCTGTATGATGGCAATAATTCTATGTTAAATGCATTAAGTTGATTTAATATGCATGTTATATATATGTATGTGAATGTTTCGCGTAGTAGCGTTGCCCGAAAGTGGGTTTGATGGTCAGGGACATTACAATATGGTATCAGAGCCCATTGTTTCAACGTTGAGCCTAGATGGTTCGGATAAGTGGTCTTTGGACCTAAGGTTTCGACTGGAAATGGTGTTCAAATGGAACCAATTTCGAACCTTAAAATGTTTATGAGTGCCAAGGGGTTACTTGGTCGTGTTACGAAGCTTAGGAGGAGTAGCAGTAGAATAAAACCACAGCTGGCGTGGTATTTGACCACAGAGAGAGAGATCTCAACACTTAGGGTGTTAGAGTCGTAGGATCTATTTGGGAAAAAGGAAAGTCCTTTACGACCGTCAGATCCGGAAAAGGTGTAGGAGGGTTATCCTGGAAGCCTTTCGGAGTTCGGAAGTCAGGAGAAGTGGAATGCGCTGAGGCATAAACTTCCGAAGGATATCTACACCGTAGATTGTAGGAAAAGAGCCTGACCGTTAGATCCGTGTCTAGGAAGGCAAAGGAAAATCACTTCAGAGGATTTCTAGTGTGGAGTGTGACAAACTCTCGAAGTCCCGAAGAAGATCACAATCGTCCATTGTGAAGGACACACGTCAAGAGATTGTGTACTTCGGGTGGAAGTACTTCGTGAGGAGGCAAGTGTTGTGAGTTGAAACTCTCAAAGGATGAAGTGTCAAAGTCACTCATAGCCATTTATCATGAAGGAGGACACGCGTTAGTAGATCATGAACTCCGGGAGAAAGCACTCAGGGAAAAAGCGAGCGTAGAGGAGTTGAAACTCCCAAAGCTCGAAGAGCTGAAGTGGTGAGTCATGATGAAATCACCTGGAGGTGATGTGGACACATAGGATGTGAACCACATGTCAGTGGATTTAGAACCTATGGAAGATTGAGATGGAATTTGGAATGTGACGAGTGTCACCCATTTGAATGGACCACGTATCAGTCGTCAGTATTCCACCATGTAGCATCCTGTGTGAGCAAGGTTAGTGGGGCCCGAGGTTACGTAACGTAATTAAAGGTCGAAGGATCCACAGTGGCGTTGATCACGATACATCTCAAAGTCGCAAGGAAGCTCAAGAGGAGTAGTGTTTTCAAAAACATTCGAAGAAATTTCAGGAAGGTTGATCCCTTTTAAGTATTCAAGGGGAGAAATTGGATGATCCGGAATTCTTCGAGGAGAACTCCTGAAACAACGAGGATCGTAGGATCTACAGAAACTGCAAGGCGGATAAGGTCCGACGAACCCATCCCTTTGGTATCTAGAATCAACATGGGTCGTTGGTTTTGACCTTTTGGGGCCGTCAGATCATTTTGGGAATTCGAGGTTTGGGAGTCTAAAGTGTAAGCCAAAATCCTTGGCTGATCAAATTCCCGAAACACGAAAGGAGTTTTCATGTATGAAGGCAAAAAAATGACAAGCTTGGATTTTTTGGAACTTCGAATTTCAAGGTTTTGGGAGTCCTGAGGACGAGTGATCGAGACTTAGCAGGGAGGAAAGTCTGAAATCAGAAGTTGCGGTGGGATATTGTCGGCATTTTGGGAATCGGGTTTTCGGCATTCTCGTTGACAAGGGGTAGAATGCTCTACCTCAGAAGTACCGAAATCGCGAAACACGAAGGAAATTGAGGAAGTGCATTTTGTCATTTCGTCAAATCGTGGTTCGGGAATTCGGGGGTCATAGTGACATAAGTTTAGGGTCGAGAGTTTCGAATTCCCGGTACTTGGAAGCCCGAAATAAAGGGGGCTATCGAAAGGTGGTTCAAGTTCCGAAAACTAGAAAAGGTGACAGGTTGCAGGAGTCCACGTCAAATGCAAAGTACATCTCGAGAGGATAGTTGGAAGGTCAGGAAACCTCGCGAAAGGGTTCACGAAGTCCCGGGAGAGGCAAAAACATTTTGGCAATTCGAAAATTTGGGTTCTAGAAGGTATAGGAGATAGAGAGCTCGAAAATAAGCCTTTCAAACTCTTGGTATGCGAAATCACGCTAACCATTGGATCAAGAGGAGAACCACAGCCGTTGATCTCCTTGGAAGTAGAACCTTAGTGTTCGGTATTTCGGGATTTGACATATCAGGAATCCTAATGACAGGGAACGGGGAGCAGTAAAAGGAAAATCCTGAAGTCGCGAAGTGTAGTAGGGTTGAGGGTGGACTTTTCGAGATTTCGGTGTTTCGGATTTCGGGGGTCTGGAGACCAAGAGATAGGGTTGCGCGACATTGCAAATCCTAAAATTGTGAAGAGAGAAAAGCTGAAATCAGTGAAAAGAAGGGTCCAACTTTTGGTATTTCGGGTTTCGGAGGTCAAAGTGGTAAGGTTCTCGACCATGGGATTTCCAAAATCGCGAAATCCGGTATCCCAAAAAGAAAAAGAGAAAAGTCTCAATGTCAGTCAGGGTTTGATCATGGAGTTCATGCTAGTGAATGATCATGCGGGTATAACTCAGGAGGGCTTGTGAATTATACTCAGATAGGGTGAGTGAATAGTTTTCCGAGAGGAATTAAAAAGAGTCATCTAGACTCTAAGGGGCCGCAGTTGAAAGATCCTATGCAGACTCTGATCTGAGGGTTTGGGGGTCTGCGTCAGTTGTGGTATCAGAGCATAGAAAGATTTCTTTGCTTTCTGTAGCAGGGAAAAGAGGAATTTTGCAGCCATGCCATCGAGAAGAAGAGACAGGCAAATATTTGATCCACCAGAGGAAAGGGAAATGCCAAGAAGAAGAGACAGGAAATTACCTTATCCGGCAAGAGAAAGAGAGATGCATGAATTGCGTGCCAGGCTTGATGCCATGGAAACATCACAGAGATGCACAGTCGGTGCTGGGGATATCAGCGAATATGAAAGTGAAAATGAAGCCAGAAACAAAGAAGTTGCAGCAGAAGATGTAGCAGATGAACGCCTTTTTAGGGTTGTTCCAAGGATAGGTGCTAGAGAAAAAATGGACATTCCAGTATATGAAGGAAACCTGGATGTTAAAGAGCTTCTAGACTGGATAAGTATTTTGACTATGAAGATGTCGAGGAAGACAAGAAGGTCAAACATGTTGTCATAAGACTTGAAGGACATGCAACATTGTGGTGGGATGAACTACAAGATGACAGACGCTACAAAGGCAAGCATAAAATCAAGAGTTGGGATAGAATGGTTGCAAATATGAAGGAAAAATTCATACCCAAAGATTATCAAATTACTCTATTTCAAAAAATGCAGAATTTGAGATAGAAGTTGGGTTCAGTGAAAGAGTACACTGAGGAGTTATACAAGATAAACATCAGAGAAGGTCATCGGGAGAGCGATGATGAAAAAGTTGCTAGGTACATGAATGGTCTAAGATACGACATTCAGGACGAGATGAGCATGATGACCCTTAGAAATGTGGAGGATGCTTATCAGATGGCTCTAAAAGATGAAGAGAATTTGAGCCGAAAGCAAGGTCAAAGAGGTTGAGGCAGAAGTCAAACCAAAGGCAAAACAATTTCCCAAGACAGGAATCGGAAATCTAAAGAAGAGTGGAAGAAACCTCAAACTCAAACTGAGAGAGGCGAAAGCTCACAGAAAGGACAGTATGCTGATAGAAATACTTTTCCTCGAACCAGGGGAAGAGGAGGAGGCAGAGGTAGAGAAATAAAATGTTTTACCTACGGGAAAAATGGACATAAATCTTCTGAATGTCTAAATAGAAAGAAAGAAGGAGGTGAGACTCACATTGTCGAAGCACAAAGATGGAATGTTGAGGTAGAAGATGTTGAAGGCGGAAGATCACTGATGATGAGAAAAGTTCTCTTAACGCCAGAGAAGGAGGCAGAGAACCCAATCCAAAGGAATATACTTTTTTGGACTGCTTGCAAGACCAAAGACAGGGTATGCAAGGTCATCGTGGACAGTGGTATCACAGACAATCTCGTTTCTACAGATATGGTAGAAAAGCTAGAGCTGGAGACTATTGAACATCCAAGCCCATACAGAGTTTCATGTCTAGAAAAAGGACATTAGGTAAATGTCACTAAACAATGTTTAGTTGAATTTAAAATAGGAGGATATAAGGATGAAATACTATGTGATGTCATTCCCATGGATGTTTGTCATCTATTGTTGGGTAGACCACGACAATATGACAGGAATGTGATTCATGATGGGAGAAAGAATACATACACCCTGGAGAAGAATGGGAGAACTCACATGTTGTTTCCAATTAAGGATAAAGAAGTGAAGTCAGAGGTAAGAAACACTGTACTTCTCATGAGTGGGAAGGAACTTCTTAAGGAGGTTAAGAAGAAGGAAGATACACAATTCATTGTGGTTAGGAAGCCTAGAATTGTTTTAACCAGTACAAGAGTGGATGATTTACTAGAGGAAATCCAGGAGTTGCTGGAAGAGTTTGCTGATATAGTAGTGGACGAACTATCTCGTTCGTTGTCGTTGATCAGAAGTATAAGTCATCACATCGATATTATACTGGGAGCTAGTTTACCAAACAAAGCCGCGTACAGGTTGACGCCACAAGAGAACGAATAAGTCAAGAGACAAGTCCAAGATTTAGTGGACAGGGGATTGGTTAGAGAAAGCTTGAGTCCATGCACTATTCCAACAATGTTCATCCCAAAGAAATATGGAGGCTGGAGAATGTGTACAGACTCAAGAGAGATCAATAAGATTACCATCAGATACAGATTTCCATTGCCAAGGATGGATGATTTGATGGATTTCTTGAGTGGAGCAAAATATTTTTCAAAGATTGATTTGAAAAGAGGATATCATCAAATTCGGATGAGAGAAGGTGATGAATGGAAGACAACATTCAATACGAATGAAGGGTTGTATGAATGGATTTTTATGCCATTTGGCTTAACAAATGCACCTAGTACTTTCATGAGGTTGATGAATGAAGTCTTGAAGGAGTTTATAGGGAAATTTGTCATTGTATATCTTGACAATATACTGATTTTCAGTAGAACAGAAACAAAGCACTTGAAGCATTTGGATACAGTAATGAAGAGACTACAGCAAGAGAACTTACTAATAAATATGAAGAAATCATCATTCATGAAGACAAAGCTCATTTATTTGGGGTGTGTTATCTCTGCAGATAAGCTAAAAATGGATTCAGATAAAGTGGAGGTGATTAAGAATTGGCCATCGCCGAAGAGTATATTTGAAGTTAGAAGCTTTCATGGATTGGCTAGTTTCTACAAGAAATTTATCAAAAATTTCAGTGGAAATAGCGCACCGATGATGGACACGGTGAAGAAAAGACATAAATCTTTTCACTAGACACAAGAAGCAGAGAAAAGTTTCAATTTGTTGAAAAGGAAGATTATTGAACAACCAATTTTGGTGTTGCCAAATTTCAACAAGACATTTCAGGTCAAATGTGACGCTAAGGGATTTGCAATAGGAGCGGTTTTGAGCCAAGATGACAGACCGATCGCATACTTCAGTGAGAAACTTAATGAAGCGAAAGTGAAGTACTCCACATATGATAAGGAATTTTATGCGGTCATACAGGCACTAAAGAAGTGGAGGCACTATTTGGTTCCTAAAGAGTTTGTTTTGTACAGTGATAATCATTCCTTAAAATTAGTAACTCAACAGGAGAAGTTGAACCAAAGACATGTTAAATGGGTTGAATACATGCAGAATTTTACTTTTGTAATTAAACATATTTCTGGATCTGCTAACAAATTTGTTGATGCTTTGAGCAGGAAATGTTTGCTTATGCAGGAGTTCAGAGTCAAAACATTGGGTTTTGATAACCTCAAGGACATGTACAGAGATGATCCAGATTTCAAAGAGTCATATGAGGCATCTGAGAATCCAATTCTCAGGGACAGAAGTCAATGGACTGAATATATGATCCAGGATGGATTATTATTCAGAGGCAATCAATTATGTATTCCAAAATGCTCCATGAGGGAGAATCCATTGAAAGAAAAACATAGTGGAGGATTGGTCGGACATTTCGGTCATGATAAAACATTCTCGAAATTAAATAGCTCATATTTTTGGCCAGGGATGAGGACTGATGTAAAAATATTTGTGGACAGATGCAGTATTTGTCAACACTCAAAAGGGAAAAGGCAAAACACAAGGTTATATCAGTCATTACCCATACCTGAGAGACCGTGGGATGCAGTGAGCATGGATTTTATATTGGTGATGCCAAGGACACAAAGAGGATTTGATTCGATCTTTGTGGTGGTAGACATATTTTCAAAAATGGCACATTTTATACCATGTCATAAAACCAGTGACGCAACTCATATTGCGAACCTGTTTTTCAAAGAAGTCATCAGACTTCACAGCTTACCAAGAAGTATAGTTTCAGATCGAGACACCAAGTTCGTAGGACATTTCTGGAGGACTTTATGGAAGAAGCTGGGGACAAATTTGTCATTTAGCTCAACTTATCACCCCCAAATGGATGGACAAACAAAATTTGTGAACATAAGCTTGGGAGATTTACTAAGGAGCCTAGTGAATGAACACCACAGTTAGTGGGATCACATTCTGCCACAGGCGAAATTTGCCTACAATGATTCACACAACATAAGCATAGGGCAGAGTCCATTTCAGATTGTTTATGGAATGCATCCAAGAGGAGTTTCTAAATTGAAATATTCATAACAGAATGAAACTAGAAGTGCTAGTGCAGAGGATTTTGCAGAAGCGATGAAGGAACTTCACAACCACGTGAGGGAACATTTGCAAAATTCGAGTCAAGAGTATAAACGCAAAACAGATCAACACATGCGAGAACTTCAGTTTGAATTTGGTGATCTGATTCTTGCACATATGAGGAAAGAAAGGTTCCCAAGGGGAACATATAACAAACTGAAAATGAAGAAGATTGGACCATGCAAGATCGTAAAGAAATTTGTGGCAAATGCATATGAGATTGAATTACCCGATGGGATCGAAATTTCACCGATATTCAACATCTCATATTTGTATCTTACAAAGCTGAAGAAGCAGGAGCAGACAGTGAATAGACAGAGGTTCAGTGGACTAAACAAATGCTTGTAGCTAAAAATCCACAAATGGAAAGTATACTTGACAAGAGAATCAACAAGAGGACCAGGAAAAAAGAGTATTTTGAATACTTGGTCAAATGGAAGGGACATCCAGTTGAAGATAGCAGTTGGGAGAATGAAGTAGAAATTCAGAAGCATGGACAGACCATGAAAGAGCTCATGAACATGAGTCCATGAAAATTTTCAAGTGAGGGAGTATGATGTAGGAGCATCATCAGCAGCAAGCAAGCGTGGAGGCGAAAGATAGTTGGAACGAGTGCAACGCATTTTTGGCACATGTTGAAAATGTCTGAAATGTTTTTGAAAGTTTGGATGCGCAGAAATTAATGAAATAGTTAAGAAGGTGTACTTACATATTATAAACAAATCTTGAGCGATCCGCTCTCATCTGTAGGATGTAGAGGCATTTATGCCCAGTTAATGAAAGTAGGTAGATTTAAATTCTAGATTAGACAGATTTAGGAGCTGGAGGGGAAACGACTATAGACACCCTCATCTTTGTATCATTGTATCAATCAGAGATTGGATGATTAAGCACATTAGAATAGAGGAGAAGCAGAGAGTAGTAGAGAAGAACCCATGTACAGAAGTTTTGAATTAATATATGAAGCCTTGATTCAGACTCATGGTGTTATGATGTTTTCTGTTTCTACATGTTGAATATTTTTCTTTTGTGGTTGTACTCTCTCTGTTTTGCATTTACTATGGTGTTTATGGTGAATGTATGATTCCATGATAAGTGTTTGAAGTATGAGAGAGTAAGAGAATGAGTTTCAATTGTTTCTCTTCCTGAGTAAGAGTTCCTATAAGGAGTGCAGTGAAACGTCCGCAAGGAGTGCATTTACAGGTGTTCAGAGTTTATCTCTGAAATCTCAGGAGGGATACCATTGTTCTCAATTCCGTAGAAGTGCAGGTAAAGCACAAAATCCATGCAAGGTGTGCGCAGGCTGGTCGAGACCTCAAAACTTATAAGATAAGGTTGAGAGATTGAAGGATTGTTGTTGCAAAGTTGCACAGAGTCAAGAGATTCAAATATTCAAGAATATTTGAAGAAGTGTCGCAAGGAGTGCGTGCATAAGTCTTCTGAAGACTTGAAGTTGCAAGGAAGCTTAGGAGGAGTAGTTTTTTCGAAAACATTCGAAGAAATTTCAGGAAGGTTGATCCCTTTTAAGTATTCAAGGGGAGAAATTGGACGGTCGAAATTCTCCGAGGAGAACTCCCGAAACAACGAGGATCGTAGGATCTACAGAAACTGCAAGGCGGATGAGGGTCGATGAACCCATCCCTTTGGTATCCAGAATCAACGTGGGTCATTGGTTTTGACCTTTTGGGGTCGTCAGATCATTTCAGGAATTCGAGGTTCAGGAGTCTGAAGTGTAAGCCAAAATCCTTGGCTGTTCAAATTCTCGAAACGCGAAAGGAGTTTTTGTGTGTGAAGGCAAAAAAATGACAAGCTTGGATTTTTCGAAACTTTGGAGTTTGGGGTTTCGGGAGTCCTAAGGACGAGTGATTGAGACTTAGCAAGGAGGAAAGTCTGAAATCAGAAGTTGCGGAAGGATATTATCAGCATTTCAGGAATCGGGTTTTCGGCATTCCCATTGACAAGGGGTAGAACGCTCTACCTCAGAAGTATTGAAATCGCGAAACATGAAGGAAATTGAGGAAGTGCATTCTGGAATTTCAGCAAATCGGGGTTCGGTAATTCGGGGGATGTAGTGACATAAGGTTAGGGTCGAGAGTTTCGAACCCGGAAGCTCAAAATAAAGGGGGCTGTCGAAAGGTGGTTCAAGTTTCGAAAACTGGAAAAGGTGACAGGTGGCAGGAGTCCACGTCAGGAGAAAAGTACAGCTCGAGAGGATAGTTGGAAGGTCAGGAAACCTCGCGACAGGGTTCATGAAGTCCCGGGAGAGGCAAAACCATTTTGGCTATTCGAAAATTCGGGTTCCGAAAGGTATAGGAGATAGAGAGCTTGAAAATAAGATTTTCGAACTCCTGGTACATGGAATCGCGCTAACCATTGGATCAAGAGGAGAACCACAGCCGTTGATCTCCTTGGAAGCGGAACCTTAGTGTTCGGTATTTCGGGATTTGACATATCAGGAATCCTGATGACAAGGAACGAAGAGAAATAAAAGGAAAATCCCGAAGTCACAAAGTTTAGCAGGGTTGAGGGTGGACTTTTCGGGATTTCGATGTTTCAGATTTTGGGACTCCGAAGACCAAGAGACAGGGTTGTGCGACATCGCAACTCTCGAAATCGTGAAAAGAGAAAAGCCAAAATCAATGAAAAGAAGGGTCCAACTTTTGGTATTTCGGGTTTCGTAGATTGAAGTGGTAAGGTGCTCGACCACGGGATTTCCGAAATCGAGAAATCCGGTATCCCGAAAAGAAAAAGGGAAAAGTCCCAATGTAAGTCGGGGTTTGATCGTGGAGTTCATGCCAGTGAATGATCACACGGGCATAACTCAGGAGGGCATGTGAATTTTACTCAGATAGGGTGAGTGAATAGTTTCCCTAGAGGAATTAAAAAGAGTCAGTCAGACTCTAAGGGGCCACAGTTGAAAGATCCTATGCAAACTCCGATCTGAGGGTTTGGGGGTCTGCGTCAGGTGACATGGAAGTGTTTGGAGATTAATGGTTCAGGGTGTGCGGATGTGAAATCTTCTGAAGTCTCGAAGTCCTAGAACTCAGACGCTTGAGGTTCCACATCGAGTGTCAGCCTTAGGATGCTGGGTAGACATGGACCGTTGATCCACCCTACTACACGAGTTTGGTAACTCATAACTCCGAGTGACTGTTGTGTTATGATTGGAAATATTTTGAAGATGAAGGCCAAAGGCCCAAGTGTGCACTTATTGATATAGCGCTTGGTCACAACCCATGGTCACGTGGGTTGGGGAAATCAGAGAAAGGGGCTAGTGCTCGAAAACTTAGTAGAGTAGAGCTTCAAAAGAAGAAATCTGCAGGGATTCTTGATTGAACGAGAATCACAGTGAATGAAAATTGAATGTTTTCTTGAATCAGATTTGTTTATGAATGTTGTGGGATTTGTTAAGGAATAATGTCTTGACAAATTCCGGTTGTTTTCACATTGTTTTTTCATAAGTTTAACGAGTGCCAGACCCGAATAGAATTACCACTGAGTGAAAATGAAATGGAAGAGACACATAATGCTTCCAGTTCAGAGAACGAAGCTAAAGCGATGGATGTTCATTTGGGAGTTGAAGGGTCAAACTCCAATGGGCATGGAGAAGAGATAGATAAGGAAGGGCATATGATGAAAATCATTGAAAGATTGCAAAAAGATGCCCAAACTCACTGAGCAAATAGAAAAAATCTCAAGAAAGCTAAGGAACAACAAGGAGAATTCAACTTAAAGTTTATGAAGAGTATGGAGAGAATAGAAAAGAAGTTGGACAAGGAGAGAGACTCGAACAAAACAGGGAGTCACCAAAATTCTAAAGGAAGAAGATCAAGGAGTGTTGGTAGAAATCATCATCACTCCCAAGGTTGCTCCAAGAGGAGGGCACACAGTTGTTCAATCCCATCTCCTACCAGAAAGCACACGAGATCTGGAGTGGATGAAATAAAGGGATAAATGAACAAGATTAAGCCTCCTACGTTTGATGGAGAACACAAGAAGGAGGAATATGTTGAAACATGGTTGCTTGGCATGAGGAAATATTTCCAACTGCAGAATTATTCCTCTCATGTAGAAGGAAGAATTGCGATGTATCAACTGAAAGAAAAAGCATCCATGTGGTGGGATCAATTTGTGTAGGTGCAGCACATTAGAGAGAAAGATATCACTTGGATATAATTCAAGAGGTATTTCAACAATAAATACTTGACTAAAAGATATTATGACAAAAAGATGAAAGAGTTCTTTGAACTCAAGCTGGGCAACATGACCATTGATGAATACGAACGAAGGTTTTTGGAATTACTGAAGTATGTTTCGTTCATCAAGGATGAGACTGTCAAGATTCAAAGGTATCTAAGTGGTCTGCCACCTTCCATTACGGACAAGATTTAGTATGATGACCCTAAGACTATGGAAGAAATGATAAGAAGAGAGAAATGCCTATATGAGCAACAAAGAGAAAATCCTACTTTTCGGAAGGCTTGGGATGAACAGAATAAGTTTAAGAAAGAGCTAAGGCAAAAGGGAAACAAACCTCCCTTTTTCAAAAACATTCCTCAAGGACAACCATCGTTTACAGAGCCGATAATGGCTGACGTACGGGGTCAAAGGCTAAGGCAGACGCCCATTCAATGTTGGGGATGTCAGGGAAACCATAAGTACAGAGATTGTCCCCACAAAAATGGTAAAGTGAGAGTTGTCCATAATGTTCATCAAGCTGAAACAGTGGAAGACATGGGCAGTAGAATGCCAAGGATCTACACAGTCCTGGATAACAAGCAAGATGAATACCAAACGCACATGATTGAAGCAGAAGGTATGATTAACAACCAACCATTTACTATTTTAATTGATTCAGGGGCTAGCCATAGTTATATAGATCCTAGAGTGGTGGAAATTTTGCAATTGTCGAGTTCAACAAACATGAAAAGTCTTGGTTAGGGCAACTGGCTACAGGAACCAAGAGAAAAGTCATTGAGTTAGTTAAGTCATGTCTAGTGGACATGAATGGACTAAGCACAAAGGCTGAATTGAACATCATGCCTTTAGGTTCTTATGACTGTCTAATTGGGATGGACTGGTTGGACCAACACCATGCCATCTTGGACTATCATAACAAGGCATTCACTTGCCTAGATGAGGCAGGAAATCAAAGAACAGTCCAAGGAATTCTCAGAGTTATTGCTATCAAAGAAATATCAACAATGCAGCTAAAGAAGTGCTACAGGAAAGGCTGTCAATTATTTACAGTCGATGTGGAGGAAGAATCTAAGGATGAGGTCTCAAAGATTGGAGATCATGCGGTACTAAAGGAGTTTGAAGATGTATTTCAGGAGGTACTCGAACTACCCCTGAAGAGAGATATTGATTTCTCTGTAAACTTGATGCCTAGAGCAGCTCTAGTGTCAAAATCTCCTTATAGAATGAGTACGCCAGAGTTGAAAGAACTGCAATTTCATCTTAAAGAGCTTCTGAAGAAGGGGTATATATGCCCAAGTGTGTCACCTTGGGGTGCCCTGGTCCTGTTTGTGAAGAAGAAGGATGGGACGTTGAGATTGTGTATCGATTTCAGACAATTGAACAAAGTAACTATAAAGAACAAATATCCTTTGTCGATGATTGATGACCTCTTCGATCAGTTGAAGGATGCGAAGATATTTTCGAAGATAGATCTCAGGTCGGGATATGACTAGGTAATGATAAAGGATGAAGACATCAACAAGATCACCTTTAGAACAAGGTATGGTCATTACGAGTTCACAGTGGTGTCGTTTGGGCTGTCGAACGCACCCGCTTTTTTTATGTGCCCGATGAATGGTTTATTCAGGGACTATCTAGACAAGTTTGTCATAGTCTTCCTAGATGACATTCTGGTGTATTCCAAGTCAAAGGAAGAGTAGGTGCTAAGAGAGCACCAACTGTATGACAAGTTGAGCAAGTGCTCATTTTATCAGGAGCATATCCATTACTTGGGGCATATTATTTTAAAGGATGGGATAGTTGTATATCCTGAGAAGATTGAGGCCATCAGAGAATGGTCAGCGCCAAATAACGTGACAGAATTCATATCATTTATGGGTCTAGCTGGTTATTACAGAAGGTTTATCGGAGGGCTATCAAGGATAGCTTACCCTATCACTTCCTTACAAAGGAAGGAGAAGATGTTTCAATGGACAGGGGATTATGAGAGAAGCTTCCAACAATTGAAGCAATTGTTAACCAATGCTCCAATCCTGAGGATTGCAAATATGAATGAAGAATTTGTAGTGTGTATAGATGCATGCAAAGAAGGACTAGGAGGAGTCCTCAGTCAGAATGGATTCGCAATTTGTTATGAATCCAGAAAGTTGAAAGAACATGAAAGGAACTATGCAACTCATGATTTAGAGTTGGAAACCATCGTTCACGCTCTAAAGAAATGGAGGCATTACCTCATGGGAAGGAGGTTCAAATTGAGAACAGACCACAATGGTCTTAAATATTTGTTTGATCAGCCAACCTTGAATGTTAGGCAGAGTAGGTGGTTGGATTTTTTATGTGAGTACAATTTTGATATCAAGCATATCAAAGGGAAGGAGAATAAAGTGGTCGATGCACTCAATAGGAGAGTACACGAATTACATGCTACAACCATTAGCATGTACCGAACTGATATTAAAAGAAGAATTTTGGAAGCTGCAAATGCAGATTTGAAGTACAGGGATTTGGTAGCAAAACTACAACAAGGTGAGATGCCATAGAAAGTGGAAAATTATAAATTGGAAACTGACGGAACACTTTTGTACAAGAATAGAATTTATGTACCTAATGTCCAGGACTTAAAACTTATGATTTTGAATGAAATGCATAATGTGCCTTATGTTGGGCACCCTGGATATCAAAAACTGTGGCAACAGTCAAGAGCCATTACTTTTGGCCAGGTATGAAGAAAGAGATTGTTGTATACATCTCTAGATGTATGGAGTGTCAGAAGGTTAAAACTAAGCACATGCACCCAGCAGGGTTGTTGCAGCCCTTACCCATTCCTGAGTGGAAGTGGGAAGTAGTGACAATGGATTTCATCATAGGATTACCCAGAACCGATAAGAAGCATGATTCAATCATGGTGGTGGTGGACAAGCTTACAAAAGCTGCCCATTTCATTATGTTAAAGACTACTCACAAGGCAACGGATGTTGCTGATATTTTAATGAGGGAAATAACACGATTGCACGGTATTCCCAAGACAATTGTGTTTAACAAGGACCCAAAATTTACCTCCAAGTTCTGTAAGGGGTTGTTCAAAGGATTCAAAACGAATCTAAAATTCAACACAACCTATCATCCCGATTCTAATGGGCAGACTGAGAGGGTGAACAGAGTAATATAAGACATGCTAAGGATGTATGTGATGGACAAACCATTGAAATGGGAAGACTAACTACATTTGGTAGAATTCATCTACAATAATGGGTATCAAGCGTCATTGAAGATGAGCCCATTTGAAGTAATTTATGGAAAAAAGTGCAATACTCCAGTAAGATGGGATAATCCAGCTGATAGAGCAGTAGTTGGGCCAGAGTTGCTCAAGGAAATAGAAGAAAAAATGTTGAAAATTAAGTAGAATTTAAAGGCTACCCAAGACAGGCAGAAAATTTATGCTGATAAAAACAGAACCCACGGAGAGTTTAAAGTGGGCGATCATGTTTTATTGAAAGTGAAAGCCAATAGAAGTTCCCTGAAGCTGAGAAACTGCGCCAAGTTGGCATCCAAATTTTGTGGGTCATTTGAAATCCTAGAAAGGATTGGGCTAGTTGCATATATTATTGCATTAACTGCATCCATGATTGTACATAATGCGTTTCATGTTTCATTGCTTAAGAAATATATACCTGATGCTAATCATGTTATCGATTGGAATGTGATTCAGGTGGAGTAAGAAGGTGTCATGCAAGTGCTTCATGTGCGCATATTGGACCGGAAAAGAAAACATATATGGAATCGAGCCATAGGGCTTGTAAAGGTCCAGTGGACCTGGTACGGTCCTGAGGGCGTGACATGGGAGCATGAGGATGCTATGCGGGCATAATACCCTCATCTTTTTTAATATTTTGAAAATATTTTTGATGTTGTGTAAAAGTTGCACTGAGGATAGTGCAAAAATAAGGGGAGGGGATTGTAATATCCCCCGGTAGAGCCCCAGCTGTAATTATGAATTGTAATCATGTTTATGAATTGTAATCATGTTTTGTAGGCTGGTGAGCCGAGTATCGATAAGCTAGCGGGCTTATGTGTTTATTAGGCCAGAGAGCCTAAGTGTTATAGGCCATGAGCCTGTTTTTGTATATGTAATTATGCAGAACATTGATAAAGATTAAACATCGTTGCGTGCAGACCGACCACAAAGAAAGAGTGATGGGGGACTAAGCTTTCGCAAGGTGGGTAATGGAAAGGGGGTTGAAAGGTTGGAAAGAGGGGCTAAGCTTAGGGGCTTAAGTCCTTAAATAATAATTTATTATTATTCCAAAGTGGTGTGAATGGTATACTTTTATCCTAAGTTCCTGGAAAAGAGAACACGTACTTGATGGAGTGCATGCAACTTCATGGGTGACATGTGTCAGGCCAGACACATGCAATTTAACCTGAGAATTGAGCTGTGATGGGGGTCCATTCTCCATTTTTCGGGCATCCACTATCTGTCCTGCTATGCATCTCGGCCTGATCCCTGCATATCCTCACGCAGCTCTGAAACTAGAAAACTATAATATTTTTCTGAGAAGCCGACGTATCCGCCATCTGACCCGTTTGAGTTTGTGTTCGACCTCTGCGTTGATTCCTTTTCACGCAACCTAAAACCAGTGGAAAACCTTTGTATTGAGTCATGTCACCTGTGTACCCTATGAGCCCAACCTATCCGCTCTTGCAGAGTCGAGTCTATACCCAAATTGTCTTTAGGTTGATGCCTTCTATTTTTCTTGAGTGGAATTGACCAGTTGATGTTGTTGTTATCCTCGTCTTGTGGGAATTGGGTTGAAACTGGTTGAAGAAGTGGGTTTTCAGGCCTGTGGTTGAAGAGGTAGGTTTTCAGGCTAATGAGAAACTCTCTCTAGGTGAGAGAGTCTGTTGGAAAGTGGTTTTCTCCCAGAGAGAGTCCAGCACCAGCTACGAAGCTCAAAGAATTCCTGATCCAGCCTGTTGCTGAGACCCAGAGAGGGAGGTGAAGCACCGATGGGATGTTCTTGTGAAGGTGTATACTCCCGGGTGGAACCTGCATGTGGGGAATGAGAGTCTGTTAGTAGTTGTCATAAGAAGGCTCCTGGAGAGAATCCTTCTAGTTGCTTTATGCAGTTTTCATGTAACCTCGTCCTACTCTAGGATTCCCTTGCTCGGGGTGGAGCTTAGTCCCATCTCGAGGGTGACCCACTGTTGAGCATGATGAGAAGCGTGGTCTAAGGTTGGGAGGTTCGTGGAAGGTCTACACATAGTTGGTGGAGATACTACAGTTTCAAAGATAAGTATCATTATGTGTTTAATTTCAATTAAAATGCATGTCTGTGATGCTTGTAATATTATCATGTATTCCGTTGCAATGATATTTATTGTTAATTCTATTTAGGTCTGTATGATGGCAGTAATTCTATGTTAAATGCATTAATTTGATTTAATATGCATGTTATATATATATATATATATATATATATGTATGTATGTATGTGAATGTTTTGCATAGTAGCATTGTCCGACAGTGGGGTTGATGGTCGGGGACGTTGCATGAGTGAACTTTGTGAAGAGTTCCAAGATCTAGGAAAGCAGGAAGAGGCTGCAAAAATTGCATTGAAGTATTGAAATGATGTTGAAAGTGCCATTAACAGTCAAAGAGTAGGTGGAGGCATTAAGGATTGAATTTTTATATGACATGGGGGAATCAATGAAATATTAGGTTAAACTTACAGTGATTAAATGTGAAAATTCATTGGTATTAGAGTATGAAGAAGGTGGAGAAGGTAGGAAAATATTTAGCATATTATTTGGTAGTACAACAATGACTTATTCCTAAAACCAAGCTCCAATTGGAGGGTCAAGTAAAGGAAAATGTAGATGATGACATATTTTGACAAACCAATAGTAATTTAGTGGAATGAGTGCTTCCAAGCTTGGGTATGAATCTTTTACTCATTTTATTACCTATATAATAGACTTTATATTTTTTTGTTACTACTAATGTTTTAAACATAAATGATAAAAATAGGTTTTATTCTAATGTGTTGCAATATCAATTTGCTTCATATTGGCATCCTTCAACCTTACTTTAATTTTCACTTTTAAATTTAGTGAGCGCATACTGATATTCTTTCTCCTTAATATCTATTCTTTGCCTTTGATCTAACTTTATACCACTGAAATTTGATAGTATACACTCTCGAATGGTTGCTTCTAAGCCAAAACCCTACTTGTTTTGAGTTTTGCAACCTCTCTGTACAAATAATATTATGTAAGGACCTTAGTTGATAACCTAGGTTGTTTTTCTTACTTCTATGTAGCTTACATCACACAAACTAATAAGGTAATAAATGATGATACATAGTGTTTGACAAACAATGGTTAACTAGTTAAGGGCCATTTTATTCAGTGTCCTACCTGTTATTGCTAAAACTTAATTATTGTGCTAGTCCTACAACTATATAGCAGTGAAGCTAAGTATCTTTAATTCTGATGAGGCTTTTTAATCCTAGTGAAAAATTCTGACACAATATTGATGCCATGTCCCTATACATATAGATCATGTATCACACATAGACATACATAAATAAACGATTGTAGATAGAGAGAGGACCTTCCTATTTTAGTATCTTTATATTGTTGCTCCAAGATTCAATCAAGCAATAGATTCTTTAATTTTTTTTTAAATAAAATGGTTTAGATATCCAATTATCTACAACTTATAGGTTGCAATATCATAAGGAGATGAGTAAGCTATCTATACAAATCAATTCATTCCTTTTCAAGATCATGAAAAACTAATTGGAATTGNTATATATATATATATATATATATATATATATATATATATATATATATATATATATATATATATATATATATATATATATATATATATATATATATATATATATATATATATAAGAAATTGATGAGGAAGGGTGAGTGACTATGAATTAGAGAAAAAAGAAACTCGTTAATCTAAAATATTTTTCGAAGGATAATAAATAAAGATACAAAAGAAAACCCCAAATACAAATCAATACATACCATGTGATGATCACTTGTAGTTATTGTGTTTCTTATGCTTCTTAATTTTCTTGATCGTTTCTCATAGGTGTCTTGTTAATATTTCTAATGCTCAATCTTATTTCTAACCAAATATTGTAGGCACAATTACATAGAGACTATGAGGATTAAAATCCATGTTAGTGCACAAAATCCATGAAAATGCATGAGGACATCAATCAAGAAAACTACATAATAGAAAAAATGCATTGTAAATTGACCTTTGGTCCATCAAAGCCATTTCTCTATAACAAAGTTCTATATGTTTTTCATTTCATGCTACATAATCAACTACAATGTAAGGATTCAAAGATCGACACCAAGAATGTTCGACAACTTCCAAAACCCATCACTTTTAATGTCTTTTTCTTATCTATTTCTTGTTTCTTTTTTCATCCTATGATACCCATTTCCATTTCCATTTTCAAATAGAAAGATCACAATGTCAAAAATAAAAATAAAAAAATAGAACCACCCATGAACCATGACACCTCAAAAAAAAAAAAAAACACATGCACATAACGAGAGAAAAAAATTACATTAATCAACTCAAACACCATGAACAAGTTGTAAACAAACTAGTTAAAAAATCAAATCACATGGTCACACTAAATTACAATGTAACAAAATAATATATCATGAAATGGAGATGAGCCACAACAACAATAGGGAGTAGCAACCTGGAGATGAATAAAAGAGAATAAATGGATGAACAAAATAAAAAGATACTTTTATCTTCTCTCTCAGCGCCTCACCCAAGCAACAACCATTCCAATGCCTCCCATTTCATTCAATCTTGTTCATTAGTTGGGTCCCTTTATCTTGTTCCCATTTTTCATTTTGTTTTTTAGTTCAACGACTATATCTGGTATATATGGCTCATATCAAAGATGCCTTCTATTATGTTTAAATGTTTGTAAATATCAATATCTATGTTTTAACTATTTGAATAGTCATAAAAGAGTTTATTATCATAAAAAATTTAGGCAGGCATGTTAACGGGGATGGATGTGTTAAAGATGGTCACTTGTTAGAAGGGTTTATGAAGCATTTATTGTTTAAAAGGTTTTGGGTTGTGGTGTAGTGGTTAGTTGGGGTGTAGCATTACTATGCAAACATGTCCAGGGTTACACTTGCGAAGGTGTAGAGTCTTTGTGCATGTAGATATCCCATGTGTGTGAGGGAAGGTATTTTACTTCTCTAAGTTAGTTTTCCTCTGTTATGAAAATGACTTAACACATATCTAGGGTACAATACAAATAGTTGCGAAAATATTCTCCTTGCTAAACTCAACACATGTCTGAGGTACAATGAGAATAGATGTGAATGCCATATCCTTTCTAAATTGATTCATAAACACCCTTTTAAGACTCAGAATATATCTATTTTAAGACAAGTGTATACAATTTCTATCAATTAGAAAATAACGTCAATTGAGTCTAGCATGGTTGGTTGAGAGGAAATTTTGTTATCCTCTCCACTTGAGTTCAAATACTTCTTGTGAAATGATTTCCCTTCATAATTTGATTATTGATTGGGTCTTTGCAAGTCAATTGTTAATTGGGGATAGAAAGGTACTGGTGATCTCATCCTCACTTATGGGCTTGAGGGTGGCATGAATTATATTCCAAGGAAAAATGTATACAATTTGAAAATAAAGAAAAATATAGAATGCATACTTAAATACATGCACTACAAGGAAAAGACCTTTTAGCGGAGGTTTCTAGTGTTACAAAATTGGAAAAATTTGTCAAAAAAACCTCCGCTACAGCATCTATTATCGATATCGGATGTTTTTGCGGATACTCTAATGGAAGTTGATTATCACTAAAAAAATATGGGCAGCCAGAAGTGTTAGCAGATGTTTACAGATAGATGTGTTTGTATAAGTCACAAGCATCGGTGCATATATACTCCTACAATACCGGGGCTATCCACTTAACTTCAAGCACCGGGGCAGTAAAATATGAAAGCACTAGGACAATAAAGAATTTAAGCACTGAAGCGTTTGTCTTATAAGCATTGATGCTTTAACATCAAAACGCACCCAGAGATTTAAATATAATTAAGCACTGGGGCTTTCTGCATAGAAAGCACCAATGTGTTATTAATAAGAAGGCACTGATGTTGTATAAAATAATACACACCGATGTGTTACATAGAAAAACGCACCGATGCATTAAAAATCGAAAGCACTGGTGCTTTTCAGTAACAAACAAGTCTCGATGCTTATCAATAACACAATAGTGTCGGTGCGTATCAATAAAACATACGCATCGATGCTTCGTATAAGATTAATGCACCAATGGCCAAATTTTTAATATAATTTTGTGGTATTAAATTAATATTGAAACCAATATTAATTGATTACATAAAAGCATCGGTACAAATTTCATATGAAACAAATTGGTGAGTTTTAATATTAAACGCGTTGATGAGATTAATAATTAAAATACAATGAGAAACATCGACCTGTGATAGTGCAATTATTGTTATTTTTTAATTCCATTATTTATCAAAAAATTTACATATATCTTTTATTTTGATTAGTGAATTTGGATATGATGTTTGTATTAATTTGTTATATCATCATATTTTGCATCTCTTCATTATGATATTTAGTCATCCATATATTTAATCAGCGATGTAACATTTCACAACGACAGTGGACAAAGCAATAAAATAAATTAAAACATTGTATTATATGAATAAGAGGGTCTTTGTCATACAAAATGTGACACTTATCGATAATCCCTTGTCTTTCAATTGGGACACTATGTCCATTACATTAGAAAAAAAATGTTTGATTTTAACATACAATTATTTCAAAAAAATACAATTGCAACTTGCATTGATATCCAAATATATTGGTCATCATTCTTCATTGGAACTGTTGTTCGTGCTTGAGCTACTTCCATGCCTTGGGTTATTTTGTTGAATGTTTAGTTGATTGTCTCGATTTTTTTGTTCTTCTTGAAGTTCCATATACAAACATAAAAATAAATTGTAATGATTCTATCTACATTGGTGAGAATAATGAAAATTTAAATAAATAATATACATGAATGTAAATTGAAAAGCGACGTACCTCCAAAGAAAGAAGTGACTCATGAATCATACACATGTGTTCAAAATCATATCGCATGCCTTGTTTCAACAATTCTTTTGTTGACTCAGTTCCATACTTTGTTTCCTGCAATTTTTATACCCTATAATAAATCATAGATTCAATATAAAGTATTATTTTTGTTTCATTAATTATGAAATGATGGAAGTAAAACAACATAGACTATACTTACAAATTCGACAATTAATTTTTGATATGCTAACATATACTCACTGTAATACCCCAAGGTCGAGCCCCTGCTGAATTTTAATTATGTTTATAGGCTGGTGAGCCAAGTGTTTATAAGTTGAGAGGCTTATGTGTTTATTAGGCCAGAGAGCCTAGATGTTTAAGGTTAGGGATCCTGATTTTTGTATATGTAAATACTCACATCATTAATATAATTACATCGTTTCGTGTAGAATGACCACAGAGAAAGAGTTATGGGGGACTAAGCTCCACTGGGAAGGTAAAGGGGAGGGGCTAAGAGTACTCTAGGAAAAGGGCTAATCATGTGGGCTTATCTCTAAAAGAATATTATAATATATTCCTAAAAGACTAAGGTTTGGGAAATGACTCATGTTATCCGAAGTTCCTTTTGGGAAAGGAACAAACTCCAAGTGAGGAGGAACGAGCTCCCAAGAGAGAGTCATGTGTCAATCTTGGCACATGCAGTTTTATGTGGGAAATCAATTCGTTGGGGGGGGGGGATTCACACGACCATTTTGGACATTCTTCTGACGCACTCACATAGGCATGCACTTATACACTGAGCATCCACGCAGCCAAGCACTTCCTCCATCATTGACCTCTGCAACCTCTGAAACCTGCAAACCCGGTGATGTTAACCCGTACTTTTCCTGTGAAGCATAGCATGATTTCACAGTGTCTAAGCCATATCACACCCTAGCCATTTTGATGTTTCTACCCATGCTTTTCTCTGTACTGGTGTGGCTTTTTGTCATTACCAAAGCCCATACCCAATTTTGTTGTTGTTATTACCCAGACTAGATTGTCCTGAGAGTTGGACTGAAGAAGAAGGTTGTCAGGCTTGTGAGTAGCTCTCTTTAGGTGAGAGAGGTTGTTGGGGAAGTTATTTTCCCAGAGGGATCCTCAAGGAAGTTGTAGTGCTATGATACTTCCTGCCTGGCCTTTTGTTGAATCCCTGGAAGGAGAGTGGAGCAGCCGGAGTACTGTCGAGCAGAGAAGGGGCATACTCCCTGGGGTGGGACAAGCATGTGGGTAATGAGGGACTATAAGCTATGGATGTGAGTGGACTCTTGGGGATAAAATCCTTCCTGTAGACTTTGTAAACTCATCCTATCCTAGGATTCCCTTTACCCTGGGTGGAGTTTAGTCCTAGCTCGGGGGTGACCCACTGCTGATAGCTTGGAGCAGTGTGGTCTAAGGTCGGGAGGTTCATGGAAGGTATGCATGCAGTTGGTGGCCTTCTTAAACAAATAAGTACTCTTTATATATGCTTAATTACATGTTGTATGTTACACTGCGTTTATTTACTATATGTTTCTGCATAATTATGTGTATGTTAACATATAGTAGATGTTTATTTTAATGTATTAAGTATGATATCTTCTGAAAATGAAAGTGAGTCTTTCTGTAAGGTGGAGTGACCTAGCCTGGGAGGCTGGGGTGGCTACAATTTGGTAGTAGATATTGAACATAACAGAATTGAGGTAGCATGCCCCGATCCTGGGATGGCGGGAAACATTACACTCACAACCCTTAATTAACCCAATGTCAATAAATTTTTCAGATGACTCTTCTTTGTATGTTAGCACCTGTTTGAAGACATTCAAGGATGGTTGTTGTAAAACAAATTAAAATATACAAAACAAATACCTTAAGTTGTTGTAAGGAAATAAAAATTACTCACAAACTTTGCTATCAACTCGTTTCTTCTTTGTCGTCCAATTTTATGTGCAAAATGAGTTCCATTTTATTTTCTTTTTTGTAAGAGAATATTTGAAAATCAATATTTAATGTATAATTAATTATTTGTACCTAATAGAAAAGTTCAATGATTACATACATTTGAAGTACGTTGTTATTGAGATAGCTCCTCCTGAGATGCAATTATGTCCAATTCTTTGACCATCTCCTTGTACACTTTTTTTGAGATTCCTACTGGCATATTTCGGATATCAACTCGTTGGTCCTGTGGGATTTTCATAATTTTCCTAAAAAAAATAACATGGCAATAAAGTATTTTTATATTGATATATGAAAATTAAATATCACAAAATTGATATATTAATAAATGAATACTTTGTAATATATATATATATATATATATATATATATATATATATATATATATATATATATATATATATATATA